>JAUELF010249344.1:0-11993 GCA_031471495.1 Clinocardium nuttallii | reverse complement strand
CGAAAGAATGTCGCCGCAACCGGGTATCGAACCCGTGACCACCAGATCACGAGTCAGATACGCTACCTATTGAGCTAGCCGGCCGGGCGTATAGACAGATCAGACTGCGCGGTTTATCTGTGTCTACATGAACCGTCTTGCGAGGAAACCAACATTGTGGACTTTGCGTTAAGAGCCTAAGCATGTCGCACAAGCTATTCCGAACAAAACAATTTTCGCCTTCTGTGGATTTTCTGCTTCAGGAATCATTACTCAATATCTATATATCCTTCTGAGACGGAATGTTTCGGCCCGGATTAGCCTGCGCAGGTTGATCTGGGTCGATACATCATAGAGAAGCCACAGTGTTGGTTTTCTTGTGGGTGGTCTTAACTGTCACACGATATAACACACAAATTTGAGAGTGGCGAGTAAGGCATATTTGATTCAAACACACAAACAAGCAAACCTTCAGTCAATGTGTTTTGATCAGCGATTGACGGATCCTCATCGATAAATAAATAATGAGTAAGAATCGATACGAGTACATTCACCTTCAGTCGTATTCAATAGCTTTCAGTTCTCTAGACAGGTTCTACCAGAATCACTAAATCAATCGTGACCTGCTTTGTTTTTTTCGGATTATACTTCGATATACCTCGATATACTACGATAATAATATCGGTAACTCTTTTCACCACGCATTTGACGTATTTGCAGAAGACGCCTGTTATCTTTTGACACAATGTTTCTATTCATTTTTTATTCAAAGACATTTTCATATTGTGTTATGTCTGTTACATATTCTATATATTTGGGGAAGTGATTACCCTGCAATTGAATGAGTTTTGTTTAACACAATGTCTAATAGTATTTCTGTTTTATCATAGCGCCAAACGCACACATATATTGCCCATCAAAAAGGGTTTTGCAAGGGATCAGATTGTGAAACTAGTCATTGTGTTTTCAATCGTCAATGTGAATCGGGGCTTCAACGGGAAACTTACTATCTCCATCTTGATTTAATGCTCGCGTCATTATCGACGTCAATTCCATGGCATGACACATGTTAGGGAGAGATTTGTAGTTTTAACATTTTCCCTCGTGCGTCAAACCTGCAGCAGACGACTTTATTTTGAACACATCTAGGCAGAACTATTAAAAACTCTATACATGTATAGCAAAGGAGCAATGGCTCATCATGAGCAATTTCTCATTTTGCCACACTTCCAAAGCCGTCTGCTGCAGAGGTACCAGAAAGCGTTTGCATGTGGGAAAGGGTTACATTATTATTATTTGCCATATTTTTTAGATACACTCACGCTTTTCCTACGACTTTAAACAACACGTACATGTGTGGATAATATCGCCATCAAACTACCAATGCGAACATGTATTTATCAACATTTGAAAAAGATCGTTTACGATTAATTAAAAAAAATTAAGATAACGTTGACAACGTTTGCAATGACCCAGTGTAATAAGGGTTGAAATCTTTCTGAAAGGAATTGTGATTTGTGATTTATCTAACGACTGTAATGCAAAATACATGCTCAAAATATACAATTTCAAATTATTGGGTCGATTAATAGGCTCCGATAACGGGTTAAACAAGTACTCAAATCGCGGAACTATGTTAGGAATATGTCAACTTCCGGTTCCGCTAGTGAAACTGACATCAAGGTCACACTGTCGCCAATGATTTGCGATGACAGCTATTGTTCTAGCCGATAATTAGCCGTCATTATGGTTTCAAGTTTAACTTTTTACGTAATGCGTTCGACGCTACTGAGTTTAACCATTACCTCACTACCTTACATTACATCCATTCCCGCCGCTACTGCTATCGTCCCTTTTGATTTTATTAGTTTCTTTTAGGTAATGTTGAAGAAGTGTTTTGCTACATTTGAATGCATCGTATAGTTGACTATGTAGATCAATGGCGGAATGAACAGGCTGATCTTGGTCTGTATTGTTCGCAGTTTATGTTTAAAACCCTTTCCCTCATGTAGACGCTTTCTGATGACTCTGCAGCAGACGGCTTTTTGAAAACATGTTTCTCCGTTTGTCACCATGTTTAAAATTCTATTCCATTATGGTACTTTTATTTAACAGGAGTTTCCAGGGGTTTTATGTGCGTTTTCAAAGTCGTCTGCTGCAGGTTTGTTATATGTGGGAAGGGTTAAATGATGTGTTACGTAAATTTGAATTCGTGTAAAGCGACAGGAAAGTTATTCCTTTCACACATACGTCTGCAGCAAAAAAACTTGAAAACATACTGGAAGCAATGCGAAAAACTATATATATAAATGATAGTTTTATTATTAAATAAGTATAAGCATTCTTATTAGTTTTTCCTATCGTCACAATTTTTCTACTGCTGAAAGAGGCGCCAAAAAGTATATATATGATGGAAAGGGTTATCGTTGCCGATCCAAACAAGTTAGATATTTATAAATATGCAATCACCATTTCTCTCAGATAAGTTAATCGCTTGTCTTTGACAAAAATTCTGTCATGAAATGTCGTCTGCTGCAGAAACCTCTAAATGTCGTCTGAACGTAGGAAGGGTGTCAAACAGAAAATGAGCCCCGTCCAATGAAAAACCAACCTCCGTTGATTTTTCGATTTATCAGAATTAGGGTAAATTATTATCCTTTATGGTTGATACTCGGTCATATTTCTAAGGGGTTCCAGAATGTTTATATATGAATAAATGGCGAACGAAGAAGATCCTGCTCAGACTGTACGGAGTCGCAAGCTAATTCGGATCCCCTTTGGTCTCAGAGTCTGGAAGGTATTTTTCATTTAACGCGGCCCGAATGGTGTCATTTAACGGCTGTCTGTCGTGGTGTTACAGTTATGTAAATATTGTGATTATTATGTCAATACTGCTGTGACACAATACATGCGGCGTAGTTACTGTTGTTAAAACGACGCAACGGACTCCTTCATCGCAATGTTTTCAAATTTGTTTAAGATATGTGCTACGCTCGACGAAATCCAATATTATTGCATTTGCGCAACAGTATAAATCCAGACCAGCCTTGGAATCTGCGCAATAGGATCTGTTTCTATACTATTCGCCGAAGAGTCACATAATGTTTCAATACACGTCTTGTAATTATTGTCCATTTACATAGGATTACATGAATTTGAAGACGTATTCTATGATAATTACAGTGTCAATAGTAACAGTGTCGGGGATTTGGATTTGACATTGCCAACTTTGGGGGCTTATCATGCTATCGAGCGATCTCTATCTCCAAGCAATACTGGCGTTTACATAAGCTAGTTTACCAGTCATATGTCGCTGTCTATTTTTATTATATTCTCAGTCTATATTTAATATATTCTCAGTCTATATTTATTCTAGAAGAATGAACATTTAAGGCTTTGACGAAAATAAGTCTGCTGTATTTTCTAAACTTCCAATGCGCGTATACAAAGAGAAACAGGTTTTGCAGTGATTGAAGATTATTTTTATATTTATATTTGTCATTTTAAAAGACAGATTGCAATTTATACATTAATTAAAATGTGTTTATTCTTTCTAAATGTTAAAATACGTGTATTTGTCTTTACTATTTAAGTTTGGCTGTAAACAAGCAAACTCAATGTGTTTATATGTCTCTGGTAAGCCCTACTTCCGTTTTCAGGCCATAAACGGTGGGGTAAGATGATAGGCGTAGTGATACCCCACTAAGATGACGCAATACTACACACACACACACACACAGGCAGTAAGATGATAGGCGTAGTGATACCCCACTAAGATGACGCAATACTACACACACACACACAGGCATTTCACCGTTCTGACGCATCAAATATAACATAAATGTTCAAAAAGGAACAAAATATATTTAAAAAATAATGATTTGAATAAGTACATATGCAAGAGAAAATCTTTTTAGCTCCGTCTTATTTCAATGTAACTTTGGGTGATCAACTAAAACCTAAATAAGGACTAACATGTAAGAATCATTGAATCATATTAAGAATATGAAATAATTAAAGAGCAAATATTCGTTTGAAATGAAATGATCCATTCATTAACTGATTTGTATGAGCAAATTAACTATTTTCCCCTATATAACTCTATAGGAGCTTTCGAGACACCAGATTTCCCAAAAGTTGGCAATGGTTCGAACCCCAGTCGTGGCCCATGGTGGAACAACCACATTTCATAGCCTAGTGTTGAATACTTTCTCAGGGATCATGAATAAGTGAACTGTCATCGAGATATAACTAAAACATTGTTGAGAACGACGTAAAACCCAGATAAACGAACAAGACAATCATTACAGTAAGGTTGGTTACCAAAGAGCGGCACACAATTGTTTTAGAGTAAAACGCCAACACTTCGAGTATCAATTAATATCAAGCCAACAGTGTTAGCCGAGTTTGAATGAGTATGGTGTATGGTCGCACTGAATATCGTCATCTACGTATATACGAGAACATAACAACACACGTTTTATCGGCAGACTATTGAAATCGGCATCCGTTTGGGAAAAAATGCACATAATCCCCAAAACAAGACTCCCCCGTTGTTGTAATGGCAAAATTGATTTGTTCAGATGCCAAAAAAACACAATAATAGATCAATTGTTGCTTTATGTCATTTTAATATTGAGACCATAGAGTTGTAACTTTATTTCGTCATCTGCATGAAAATATGGCCAGGCGATGAACCCTTTTCCTCATGCTGATTTCTGTTTACGCCTTTGCAGAATATAAGCGATAAAATTGATCTAAACGAGCAGTTCTGATATTCAAACAATAAATGTCAACTTTTATCAAATTAATAATACAAAGTTTCGATAAGTATATGTTTGCCTCAGACAATTTCAAAACAGGCGACTCTTAAAAGTGCCACATCGCCTAAACGTTTCAACTAACTATATAATCCGTTCCACGTGAAAACCAACATTATGGACTCAGCGTAATATATCGAACCAGTGTAACCTTCGCAATCCGCACAGGCGAATCCGGGCCGACACAGTCGGATAGAAGTATTCAGTAATGAGGCCTTAACACAGATAACCCACAGGAGGTGAATAGAGTCTGCCCGGGAAAGCCTGTGTGGCATGCTAGGGCTGATCCGGGTCGATAGTGTTGTTTTTTTCTCATATATAATAAGGCAACGTTCAATCAAAGAATCTGTAGCAGACCTTGTTGCCATTTTTTGAATTCCATTGTCCATGTTTCAGGTTTTACGACATCGTATATCTTAAAGTGTTTACGGTAACAGACGAAAACCGAGCCATCTGGGCTTTCGTTCGCGGTTGTCGTAAATCAGGCCTCGTACAATTTCAAAGCCTCGTCTGTTTACAAAAAGACAAAAAATAGACCTGCAGATAAAAATTCTTAGAATCTTGGTCATAACAATGAAATAAACAGTGAGTTGATTGAAATGAATCAGACGAGGTGTGCTGATGAATGGGAAATTCCCGGCATTCCACACATTCTCGTCTGCTGTAAACATTTACCTAATATAACAACTTATTTGTCCTTAAGTGTGCAGACTCAATCTGAAACGTTTGAAACATCGTGCATTGTCATTATGCATACAGAATGAAAACTTCTTCTGCAATGGTGAGTATATATACCTATATCGCTGAATGGCTAGTATTTTGAAAAGAAAACGACCAAAAACAATACATATTTTCGTTTTAGATCAGACACAAATAAGGAGTAAAGGAACATTACTGTGTCAGGTATCGATTAACCTGCATTAATAATCCCTTTTCATCCACGTCACACGAAAGCCGACCACTGAGGCTTCTGCTATAAACTGTATATGAAAAATAGCCCTCGTTAAAATAATGACTCATAAAGTATATAAATGAGTTGATTTTCTTATATGACAATGAAAAAAAAGGTTTATTGATTGAAGGCCATCCACCAACAACAACATGTATAGCGTATAATACAACATCCGTCAGCATACCGCACATAAAGTTGGGACATTATGCATTATCCACAATTTCATGGGCCGCGTCTGTTGATTTTGGGTCTACATGCGAACAGTGAAGACTTAGGCGAGTCCTTGCACTCGCACCGTAACCATCAAACTACAGACAAGTAAGACATGGGTGCGTCTTTTGACGAAACACAAGAAATGTAGTTTCAAGTTTTATTCATCAGACCCATGTGATAAGTTTCAGCATACAACAGTGGAATATACAAACTAACCAATCACCTGGTATATACATATGCTCATATGTACATATTCAATTTCAGACATCATTTCATATATACGCTTATTTATATGTACCTTATTACGTTCACATATACATGATTGTACCCATATGCTTTCTGTCCATACACAAGCAACACGGGAGGAAAATTAAATATTATGAAATATAGTTGCAAACATTAAACTTAAAAAACAATCATAATAAGACAATTAATTTGTTGAACACAATATGTCAGAATATAATCTTTGCTCAACAAGGAATTTTATATTTAATAAATATATTTCAAAGACAATATATCAGTAAAAAGTATTTGTTTCTGTTATAAGACATGATTCGAATTTAAATCAGCTTATACAATATGTCTTATACACATACACTTTAGAATATTAACAACGATAGTTTTGTTTAATACTACAGTATCAACCCTTTCCCTGATACCGACGACGTTTGACTTGTAATTACCTAGTCTGGTCCCCGACTTCCCATGGCAGTCCTTTACATAGTAATAAGGGGAAGGAACTCCCGACTAGTAATTACCGTACTCTATTCCTGTTGTGTTCTTCTGTGTTCCCTAAGTGTTGGTCCAATTACGGAGAGTCAAGCAGACTCCGAACTCGCCATATATAGTACACGAACAGTCGTTTGGTTATATCGTGTTCCCTATGTGTTTTACTGTGTTCTACTGTGTTCCCTATGTGTTGTACTGTGTTCTATCGTGTTCCCTATGTGTTGTACTGTGTTCTACCGTGTTCCCTATGTGTTGTATTGTGTTCTACTGTGTTCCCTATGTGTTGTACTGTGTTATATCGTGTTCCCTATGTGTTGGTCCCATTACGGAGGGTAAAGCAGACTCCGAACTCGAGACACAGTTTAATTATACAATTCCAGTATTTATAACAAGGTTGCAAACAGAGAACGTCCTGATCAGATAGCGTGGGTTTCGGCAATGTCGGTAATCATTTCATGCGACTAATTTTCACTTTGTGATATTAAATAATAACATCATACAATACTCTTACTCCTGGTATGCATAACGAGCAATGACAGAGAGAGGTAGAATGTAGAAATGTAGCATCCTGCTGTGTCTGACGTTAAACAAAAGTTAATATGACATTCTACAAGTTAGTCCGTACATTGATAAAAGTCAAAATTGGTAGCATATTCGCTAACATGTTCTGACTTCAAGCAGACTTCTCAATTAATATGCAAGAGGATTGCGGGAATTTAGTGGGAAAAGAGTTGATGTGAATGGTATAAATCAGCCTTGCGTTCAGTGAAACAGCTTGGTAGGTCACGGTTTCCATCCACTAATCAAACTACAGCTCATATAAAGTAGCTGTAATTTGATTGGTAGGTTGGCAAACGTGAGCTACTTAACTGTATCACTGAACGCATGGCAGATATAGCAATTGTTGTAATCAGTTTGAGTTGAGGGGTTGCTCTATGTGATGGTGGTTTGGAACAGCTAGAGGTTCTTCTCTATAGTGTCATGCGGACGCAGTACTGGAATAAACCCTTTACGACATACAACACATATGCAGCAGACGATTTCGAAACCAACCGGGCCAAATATACAAAACTATCTATAAATCAAATTGTAATAACCGATAATGAGAAATTTCTCCTTTTGCCACAATGTGTGTTCAAAGGTAGTCTGTCGCAGGTTTCAAGAAAGCGCCGGTATGTGGGAAACACACATTTTGACTCTCTCGAAACGTTTTATCATGGACGATATCATACTTTATATGCAGTCTTACATTTTGTCTTATATGTATATGCTTATGTTATGTCTGATAAGCAATATCTAAATTGAGCTCGATCTGAGGCATCTGTAGTTAATAAGCTTTATGATAGTGCAGATGCAGATCAGACAGTATACCCCCGATTATAATCAAGACATACACTGTTCACACATTGCTTATATAAACGATTTGAATTGATATTTAAAGCAGTGACATAAATATCATACAGTAGAAATCAGTACTAGTCTTCTTTTTGAGAGGTCATAATAAAGTATCTGGGGTGGGGATCGAGCCCACGATCTCTTGTGTGAGAGAGTGACATTTATTCACTAGACCTCTATCACCCTTGAATGTCAAATGTCTAATATCGTGCCAGCACGACATTCATTCTCTGAATGTCGAATGTTCAATGTCGTGCCAGCACGACATTCATTTTATAAATGTCGAATGTCAAATGTCGTGCCAGCACGACACTCCTTTCTGAATGTCCAATGTTCAATGTCATGCCAGCATGACATTGGTTTTTTGAATGTGCAATGTCGTGCCAGCACGACAGTCATTTATGAATATCCTATGTCCAATGTTGTGCTAGCATTTTTGAATGTCCAATGTCCAATGTCGTGCCATCATTTCTGAATGTCCAATGTCCAATGTCGTGCCAGCACGATATTATGATCAGCTTTCTTAGTAGAAATCAGTACTAGTGTCTTTTTTGAGAGGTCATAAGAAAGTATATGGGGTGGGGATCGAGCCCAAGACCTCTTGGGTGAGAGACTGACACTAATTCACTAGACCACTATCACCCTTGAATGTATAATGTCCAATATCGCGCCAGAACGACATTCACTTTTTGAATGTCCA
Organism: Clinocardium nuttallii; assembly: GCA_031471495.1. Taxonomy (NCBI): domain Eukaryota; kingdom Metazoa; phylum Mollusca; class Bivalvia; order Cardiida; family Cardiidae; genus Clinocardium; species Clinocardium nuttallii. Next base: position 3,205 of record JAUELF010249344.1, on the reverse strand, counting down.
ATGTCGTGCCAGCACGACATTCATTTCTGAATGGCCAATGTCCAATATTGTGCCAGCACGACATTGGCATTTTGAAGGTCCAATGTCCAATGTCGTGCCAGCACGACATTCATTTATGAATGGACAATGTCCAATGTCGTGCAAGCACGACCTTGGTTTTTTGAATGTCCAATACATTCATGTTTTGAAAGCCCAATGTCCAATGTCCAATGACGTGCCAGGACGACATTCATTTTGAATGTACAATGTCGTGCCAGCATGACATTCATTTTTTGAATGTCGAATGTCCAATGTCGAATGTTTAGCAAACATCATTAAACAGTTAAGCTTTACTCAACTTGGAACAACATTTGCGAACTTAGCAGAACATTTATGCAGTCTAATCTTGCTATACAACGCTCACTTTAAATTAAATTTGATTAATAAATTACTTGCAAAGACTACTATATAAATATGAAGCATCTTTTAGCCCTTTCCGACTTGTAGACACATTTTAACGTATCTGCAGCAGACTACTTTTGAAGACATTGTGACAAAAGGATAAATTGCTCATAATGAAAAGTATTCCCTTTTGCCATAATATAAAAAAAACCTTAACTGAACATTTTAATCAGTACCTCAGTAAATAAATTCGAGTTTTAAAATATTTTGAATAAACAATTACGTTGGGCTCAAACCCACGACCCAGAGATAAATATACAGTGCTCTACCGACTGAGATAGCCGGACCTTTATACGTCAATAAAAATATTGGTTGCATGAGGGAAATGGTTTTCATATGTCTATGCTTATGATATAAAGTACAAGAATAGAGAGGAATGAAGGTTTAGTTAACCCTTTCCTAAATGCAACAATTCTGCAGCAGACGACTTTATACACATCTAGGCAAAAACACAGAAAACCCCTATACATTAAGGTATATCTACTAAAAAGTTGACAATTTTGTGGCAAAAGGAGCATCATGAGCAATTCCTCCTTTTGCTACAAGGTTTTCAAAAGACGTCTGATGTAGTTGCGTCAGAAATTGTCTATATGTGTGGAGGGTTACCCATTTCCCAAAAACAACAAATATTTAGCAGACGGCTTTGAAAACTTCTAAACATGAAGATTTAATTATTAAATCCAGTTGAAAACATTGTTGCACAATTAATGAGCAATTTCTTCCTTTTCGACGATGTTTTCAATAATCGTCTTCTGCAGATGCGTCAACATGCGTCAACCAATGGGAAAGGGTAAAGCGCTAACCTCCCAAATCAGCTTAAACTTATCAAAGCAAGCCTCTTGAACCACCGACTGTTTCTAATTAAGCACTTATCGCAGGGTCCTTCGATATAACGGTTCTGTGTGGCTATAAATCAGAAACAGATTCAAAGTACCAAACACTTAAATCGATTTCAAAGTCAAATGCCTAATTGATTTCTGCAGATATTCATTTCAAAAGCCCCGCCTACTTTTCATAGCCAGCGTAGTTAAATTCGTGCATTCCGTTAGTTTAGTTTAAACATATTTTATTTCAATAACTAAAAACGTATTTTTAACACAAGGGGAACTACAAAAAGATTGGAATGGAAGCTAATTCTAGCTTATTAGGTTCCTCTCCTGTGCATGGTTATATTAACAATAAGGTAGATATATACACATATGCAGATTGATATGTTTAAATAAGTACAATGTAATGTTATAAAAATGAGAAGAGAAGTAATGATATGTCAAACTATAACAATGAATGATGTAGTGGATAGGAAAATTAAGATTCTTGAACCTGTAGTATTTGTTGAATTCTCAAACCAGTGGACTATTGCAGTGCTTTTTCATGTCAATTCGCCATTCTATGCATTTCGGTAAATATACGAACGTTTGACTGCGTCGGGAGAGAATGGGGTCTTGGTATATTTGCGAACAAGGAACAGTCTAAAGAGTTTGTACATGCGTAAAGCCTGGGTCAACCTTAACGGCCCGATATCCCACGATCGAAGGTTTGAATTCGGATCTGACCGGCTGGTAATCCACCAGCTAGTAAAACGTATCTTTGTTTGGTACCTGGCACAATTGATAGGACTCGGGAACATGCTAAAGTGTCTCGTAAGTCAAACACGGTTGGCACTGTAATTGTGACCAAAGATTTAACTTCTTTTCAAAGGGTAAAGAAGCGTTGGCCTTCTGTTATTAGAAGCGTTTGCCTACTGTTATTATCAACGCTGAGATAAAACAAGAGCTAGTTGTCTCTACTCGGAGGCACGGGTTATTCTGGATTGTTCCTGGTAGCATCGTTTCTAAGGTCGATTGTCCCGTAACGAGACACGAATAATAAGAACCATACAGTATATTATAAAATGAGACTTCATTTATTTGGAGAAGAACTTTGGTCTATAGTAATTACAAATAACAGATAAACAATACGATGGATATTTTACAATTTTCGTAACTCCCTCTTTTACATACCGGGTCAGTAAAATGTAATAAAGCGATATATACAACAAGCACCAAATGAATACGAACGTCAAGAAAAGTGAAAACAGATTTCTTTCTAATTGGTCTGCCTTGAACAAATGGTCAATAAGTATCGTCTGCTGATAATTGGTGATTTATCGTGAATATAAATGAGCCGTTCCACGAGAAAACTAAGATTGTGGACTATGCATGCCGCACAGGCTAACCCGGACAAACACTTTTCGCCTCCTGTAGATTTTCTGTTTCATGAATAATTACTCTATACCTCTATCCCCCTGAGACGGAATGTATCGGCCCGTATTAGCCTGCGCGGACTGTACAGGATGATCTGGGTCGATACACTACGCATAGTTCATACTGTTGGCTTTCTAGTGGAACGACTCAAATATGTACTGAATCCAAAGACAGATCAAGAACATAATTCTTATAGCAAACAACTATTTAAAAATAATGCATTAGAAGAAAAAGTATTTATTTCATTGTTTCATAGCAATATTACCAGCAGTCTTCAATTCGCCATTGTCCGGCTGACCGTGACGTTTTACGGCATTTACGTACGACTTTAACAGTTTCACACATACAGACGCTTTGACGACTTTTGAAATCATTGTGATAAAAATAACAGTGTATGTGGTAAAGTGGGATAACTGAGATTAGTGTGGATCAATAATGAATTAACAGCATTTGGTTATCACAGAAACAAAGATATCTTGAAAGGTATTTAATGAACGATTTGACCAGCATTTGGTTATCAC
>JAUELF010249333.1:0-11993 GCA_031471495.1 Clinocardium nuttallii | reverse complement strand
CAGGCCCAACCTTCAAGTCAAGTCGAGGACCGTAGGTCAATGCATTGTTGAGTTATCACTCGGACAAGATTTGGTCTACAGACGGACGGACAGACCGACATGTGCAAAGCAATATAGCCCTCTTTCTTCGAAAAGGGGCATAACCAAAATTAAGAAGACTTTTGATTTATTCGGGTTTTACGCCGCTTTCAACGTTATTTCAGTTATATCGCGGCGACAGTTCACTCATCCATGACAAAAAAAGCATGTAGAATGTTTTAAAAAGTAAATAGGCTGAATATGAATATGAATAAATATTCTATTTGTTATTGTTCTCTTCTGAATATAATAACAGATAAATTGCAAGCAATAATAAACAATAAAACATTTTTTTTGTTTTGCTTAAACTTTCATTAAGTTTCTCATGTATCAAAATTGTTTTTTTAAATTTATAACGATGGTGTTTTGTTGTTATCGTAACGATACGGGCATACTGTTTCAGACTTCAAAGCAATGTATCTCTAGTGAACTGCTCCGAAATATATATAAAACATTCAATGTAAAGAGGTATCAAAAACGGCCAGTCCCACCGCAAAATTAATGCAGTTAATGACCCTTATAATCTAAGCCCCACATGACCATGTTTCTTAAAATATAAAATGGAGACCTAATCCAATAATGAAGTATTAATTAAATTGTACAATAATTGCCTAGGAGTTAATTATCTTTGCGTTTTCTCTCTTGGACGTGCATGACGGTAATGGCCGATATTAAGTTAGTTAAAGTGTTACAGGAAGGTTCCATCGGTTTGTTCCCGTATCGGATGTTCAACGTCCATTTTTTAGCAACCAGAAATGCACTGAGAATAGTTAACATTGTATTTTGTATGTGTTGTTGTCAACACGTATTTTCTTGTTGACACTGTCAATATATTTAATGCCGAAAATCATTCAAATTAAATCATAAACAATTATGGCTATGTAATTCTAGTAAAACAGAATCCCTCACAAACAATATCGGAAATACAGAGTAGAAAACAATCAATCACTTACAACTCCAACTTTACGGAAAATCCGAGTTTAAAAGAAAGGAACGTATTATGATCAACGAATTATCTTTAAATACATATTTATCTTTAAATATATATGCAATTGGGAACAACAGAATCGTACTTTCAAATACTTTTCTAGAATGCTTTAAATCAGGGTATCTTTTAGTGTTCCCAGTTTAAATGGACCCCAAAAGACGTATTCACTTAGAAAACGCAAAGCAAAGCAATAGAATGACGAGAACTTTAGAACCGAACAGTAGAAAAAGCAATTTTGCTAATCAAATATTTATAGATTACTGTGAAACTTGGATCGTTTTCATTGCCCATTTGTAGAGTCTAGATTGAAATATATCACCTCCCAGACTCTGCTGCTGGAAAACCGATCGCACCCTCGGGACATTATTTACCATGGTAACGTTTGCCTAGGCAACCGAATCCATCATGTTATTCAAACAATAATTTGCTAGTGGGTTTTGTTAATTGCAAAATATTCCTTATTTTGACAGCAAAATAATAACGTTATTCATCATGTAGCTACGACTGCCTTATGATCATTCAATTACAAATTCCCAAATGGTATCAAATAGAAGAATGCCAGTACGACAATTCAATTGCTGTTTAACCTTTGTTAACCAATTTATTTTAGTATTTTGTCAGTCTTATTTGTCCTTTGAGGAGACGTTAATATGTCACACCGTTAAATTGATATATTTATTTATGATTTAAACAGCGATTTTTCCAACGTCAAACGTAGATCTTCATCCCTGGTCGAACTTTGATAAATCAGTTAAAATGTTATAGAGCAGTTCCTTTAAACTCAAGTTTTCAAGCAAAACCAAGAGCCCCCCGTTAAAATCAGAGCTCACGTACATACGTAAAAGACTCAATTCAATTATTATTTTATAATCAGAAATCGATTTGACCCGATATACCGTTGAAATAAGACAGCATTAGGTTAACACCTTTGGGAAAGGGTTGCTTTGCTAATACGTTTGGGGGGGAAACGTGAGATTTTCTTTCAGCAAGAATTGCACAGTATTTTCACATCCAAATTCATTTCTGGTAAAATTTCTGATGGACAGCTTTATACGAGCGGAACATTTCGAATACGAGGATTTTACAAGTTAATTTTGCGGACTGATGGCCCGTTACAATAAGATCATTTTCCGTCATTCTGAACATAATTGGAACTTCCCTGAAATATTTCCATTTCTGTCGATCGAAACACAAGGAGATATTTGTCATTCTACTACATTGTTTTTAAATCCTATGCTTTCGGTTTATTACATTGAATATTGAGATATTCACGTATAGTATGAGTGAGACTTTAAATTAGTTTTTTTTCTCCAGTTCTTTTTTAACAATACAGAATCAATAAAAAGGTTTTATGAATCAATGAAGATTTTTCTTGAATAATAAATATACCGCTCGTCGTATACATCTTATGTGATTATCAATTCATATGAGAAAACATCCCGAAAGATCTTCCTCGAAAATGTTCCCAGAAAAAAGAAATAAAAACCAAGAAAATGATGTCAGTATCTTCGCCATCAGTCTTCCGATGCCAGAAAGCAGCCAATTAATTCCAAAAGGCAGGGACAGAATACTCCGTTACTAAGGCAACGCTGCATTTCCAGGGAATTAGAAATGACAATAATTCTAAAGTCTACATGAGACTTGCGTGAGGGAAGCGGTATTTTACGTCAAACCGGCCGAAGCTCGTAGTCTATTGGGAGAGGTAACTCAATTAGTTCCGGGACGCCGGCATTTGCAGGCTATTCCTGAGTCGTATTTGGTCTGATTAAAACAGACAGCCATATAAAAGCTGTGCCAAGTAAAAAATGGGTCTTCCTGCTTCGGATTTGCGTAAAATGACTGCCAAGTGGAGAAAGTACACCCACTGGTTATGACAGTGCCTACATACACATAAATAGACAAGAGCTAAACCATAGCCAAACAGATTAAGTGTATATGCGCACTGATGTGAGGACGTAATAACATCAATTGGCAAATTTGTTTTCCATATAATATATAGAGCCGGGGAGGGATTCAGGGAAACCATTATTGGTTTCGGCCTAACATATTGCCTTTCGTATTGATTTTAATGTTCAGTTTGTTAAACTGAGAAGGGTTTGTTAATGTTTGAAATTACCATTTACATGATAATGCATGTGTTAAATCGTCTTCTTTGTAAATAACAATGGAATAAACTTAAATGTAGACAATTGAAACTAAAACTGCGGTCCAAAAGTGTTTGTGCAATTTCTCTTCTTCTCAAAATGTGTCCAAAATGTCTATGCAATCAAGAACATTACTTTGATCAAGGAAGAGTTGAAATATGAAGAATAATTATATTTTTTGGTGTCCTAAAATTTCAACACCTGAGTATACCCCATGCTCTCGCTTTTCCTCTTACATACACTTTCTGATGCCTCTGCAGCAGACGACTTTTGAAAACATTGTGACAGAAGAAGAAATTGTTCAAAACGAGCAGTTTCTCCTTTTTCCACAATGTTTTCAACTCTTTTCAGTAAATATACCCTCATTTATAGGGATGTTGTATAGTTTTATCCACATGTTTTCCTTAGTCGTCTGCTGCTCAGTGATGTGTTGTATGTGGTAAAGGTATATAAAGCTTCAACATGTCGGAAAGGTGATATTACCTCAAGATTAATCAACTATGATTGCCCATACAAAACCCTCACCAGATGTTTCAGTCGAAATAACAACTCATTTTTTATCTATTTTTTTTCTATTAGAATCCGCTTTAATTATCAAGAGATCGTCCACAAAACTAATGACGTTCTCGTGGATTTGGACAGTCGAATAAAGCAAGGAGATGCGAATTCAAAGAGAGGGTCGCTCCGTGAGTGACGAGGAAGGGTCGGGGTACTTTCTCACCGTGATGTAACAAATAACACTGACAGTCCAAAACGACATTCTTATCTTTCAAAGAGATTATTTATTTCGTATATTTCGCTTATTTTCATTTCGTCTGAAGGAAATGTAAGCTATTTAGCTCTTCTGAATCGAGACGAAATAACGTAGGAAAAGTTCTAATTTGGCACTAAGAGTGATTCATAGGGCTCCAAGACTGAACAATTTAGTGTCTCAAAGTATGACAAGTCTGTTACATTTAAATAACAAAAGTGATAATCGTTTATAAATCGTGTTTACCTGGTAAATCAAAGTGATAGTCGTCTGTAAATAAAACACGAGATAAAACATGTGACCTATCGCTAATAAAAAAATAAACTTCGTTAAATTAAAAAAAAAAATGTTATATAAGAAAAGGGAAATATTGCCCGTTTTGTGAGTTGTGTTACTCTTCAGTCGTCTGCTACAGAGAGAGGGTTACCTACACGCTGATGTGGAATAGTATGTATATATTTTATGGAGGAAACACTTTAAATATTAGATAATGACTGACTTGATAAATCTCCCATGCTGCATCGTATATCCGCTCTCATTTCTCATTACCATGTCACATTGTTGTTCGACTGAGAAAAATGGTTGAAGAGTTTGTTAGAAAGACGAGACATGTGGAGTTGGGAAGCATTTGAAAAAACAGGTGTTTGATCGGTGACGTTAGCGTAACGGTAGTGGCCCAATCATAATACAGCGTGTTTAACTAACAACCACGGGGTTTGAAATTAACTGTTTAGCCCGATAGCAAATACTTGCTACCTGCTTTGAAAGTCGACAATGATGATGGTTGGTTGAAAATTAGTATGACAATTCCACACAAACGAAAGAGTTTTACACTATTATTGTATTCCCACATACAGTAAATCATGACGTCAGCAGATGATTAGTTATTATTGATTTATTTCAGGTCGATATGAGAAACAAGTTCTCCCTTTTCTGGATAACTACCAACACTCGCGCCATTTTGTGTGAAGAAATCAGACATGAATCTAACTATTGAAAACAGTCGAGAAGGTTGTGAAAATTTCGTTCTTTTGACACAATGCAATAATAAGGACAGCATTCGGACACTCCGTACTGTGTAAACAATACAATAATAATACAATACAAATATTTTATTGCGTTAAACAAACAATATGCTTATAGCAAAAAATACAAATGAAGACATAGATATTTTACATCGTAGCCAATTAAGGGGAAAACTTGACTCTTTTCAAATTAGCATAGTAAATGAATTTCGATATATATTTAGCAATACTAATAGACTCATTGGAGAGTAAGTTTATGAATTTTTGTAATGATGGCCAAGTAAAATAATATCGTTTAATATATTTAGTTCTAAGATCCGAATATTTTGAGCAAATTAGTAGGAAATGATATTCATTTTCAATTTGGTTATTTGAGCAATTTGGACAAATTCTATTATTTCGCGGTAAATTTAAGTGACGACCTCATTCTAAACATATGAAATGCACACTATAACTGTAAAGCCATATTTCCCAACTACATTAAGTCTGCAGCAGATGTCTTTAAAACATCTAGGTAAATACATTAAAGGTAATTATAGATAATATATGTAAATGAAAGGGTATTTATTGAATATAATTGAAAACATAAATTGCTGATTGTTTCCAAATATAGTCTTCTGCAGATGCACCAAAATGCGAATGTATGTGCGAAAGGGTTAATAAATAAAGCTGTGGTCGAAAAACCCACCAGAAACCAAAGAAAATATTAATAGTTGGGTAATTTATAATCCCAATTTGCGGTCACTTACTGCGGTCACTTACATGAAGTGACCGGCTCAACCTCTTCCTGAGGGTAATGTCTATCTTCATACATATATACCCTTTCTCTAAACGTTACACATTTATGTTTCTTACAGACAGTGTGCTGAAATGTGGAATAAATGACAATTGCACGGTATATGTGTATAATATGTTTTCATTTTTTTAAACCGAATGATGTGTTTGTATATCTGACCGTATGTAGTAGGATTCACACAATGAAGCACCTGTCAAAAAAAAGACACTGATTCAGTATAGTAACAGGAACCGGCGATTCTCCATGTTGAAATGTTTATAGGTGGTGGTTTGTGGGTTTAAAAGTTTGATTTTCTATTATATTGGCTACACCTAGACCATGAAACAGTTGTTAACGACAGGGACCAAGCACGGCTCAGTGGTAAAAGATCTTCTCCAACCACAATCAACACATTTAGAGTTAGAATTTGTAAATAAACAATGGTGTTTAACGAGATAAGGAACAAGTTCAACTGTCCACCCATTTAATGTTCACCTTCATAAATTGTAATATGTGTGACACGACGTCAACAAACCCTGTCTCATATATATATATAAATATGCAGACGACATTGAAAACATCTAGACAATAAGTATGGAAAGATTCCATAAACGTGATTCACATTACATAAAACAGTGTGCCAAAAGGAGAAAAGGGTCACCATCAGCAGCTACGTCGTTGAAGAGAGACAATAGTTTGACGCCAATATAAAGGCTTTCTTCTTCTAATCGCCGCTGCTTTCCAGGGGGTACCGAATCTCAGACGTATTCTGAAACCATAGTGGGAAATGAAGGGCAAATGTTCCCGTTTTCTATTGATTGTGTCCATTTATTAGAACATCGTTTTTTCTCAAGTGTTTTCAAACCGGAATAATGAATATATAGTTTATCAAATAACGGGTTAACTCTTTCCCGCATATGAACCCAGTTTTCCGTATCCTCCGCAAACAAATTTTAAAATCTTTGGTACTGAAGGAGAAACTTTCTATACTAGGGGCGCAATGTTCTCATCTCGATTCAATGACCAGTTATCAGTTAAACGGAGTAACTATCTATTAGTTAGCCAATCTGGTTTAAAAGTCGTCTGCTGCAGAAACATCTTATGAAGTAAAGAGTTAAAGATGCCATAATATTTTGACACCATGTAAATGGTAATTGTTTATCACTTAAACACCTGTACGTTCAATCAATCTTCCCCCCTCATTTTTCAACTGCATTTAACTGATTTACCGATCCTATTGTATGCGTAATTAATATGATATCGTGATATATGTTCGTCGTGGATCCCCACGGTGTACAAATGTCGTGATATACATTTGTTCATGTTTCTTATATAAGTTAAATTCACAACGTCGACAAAAGCGTTATTCCAGGAAAACCAACATCAGCGTGATTATTACACGTGTTCGCCAAAAACAGCATGCGCGCGCATCCATGAATTAGGATTAAAACGGAAACTGCTTTCTTGAAACCTTCATCAACTAAATGGCTCACAGTGAAGGGCCAGATTGGACTGTGCTGGTATGACGAGTATTAACCCTTTCCCACCTACGACAATTCTGCCGCAGACGACTTTGAAAACATATAGGCAGAAATGTGAAATATTTCCATAAATGAGATAAAGTTGAAAACATTGTTGCAAAAGTTTAAATTGCTCATCATCATGAGCAATTCTCCTTTTGCAACAATGTCTTAAAAAGTCGTCTGCTGCAAACGTTTCGGAATACGTTGCGTGCAAAGTGCTCGATTGAAGCTCTGTAAAGAAACTTGCATGTCTTAAATTTGGAATGTAACGAACGTAACAATACATTCAGAAATATGATATGATTATATCTAAATATTATATATTGATAACTAGCACATTATTGGACATTTTATGTTTAAGAGTTTCAAGGGTTTTGATATGGTATATCACTATATGATGAGATTTTTTGGAGGAATGCTTTTGTTTGAAAGAGTATGGAAATGCGTTGCCATGATTGTTCGACAAGACAGGATGGCGCTTGATACGGATCTCTAAATATCAGTTTTGGGGTAAGCCGGGTATTAACCCTTTCCAACCGGCAAACAGCAGACGACTTTAAAAACATAGTGACAAAAACCTGAAATATCTGCATTAAAGATAGCTCAATTGTTAAATATAGTTGAAAACATTGTCACTATGAGCAATTTTAGCTGTGGCCACCATGATTTCAAAAGTCGTCTGCTGCTTTTGCGTGAAAATGCGTCTGCAGGAAGTTAACGATTGCGATCATTAGAATGCATGCGTTTTCGGTTTACATATATCCTTGACCACCTTGTCAACGATTTTATTGTATAAGGTCATGCATCCTTACGAGAGCTTATAACCGACTGCTTTCGTCAAAACTTATACCAAACAACAATAAGCACATCCGTAAAAAGCTCAGTCCTAACGTGTCAAACAATCAAGACAATGATTGGAAAATTAACTTAACTCACTTGTACAGTTCATTTACAGTGTATTAGCAACACTGTTTATTAGGGATACACCTGACCCCGCGGTCGATATATCACACACTCTGGCCACCGGAATGTCCCGTAATTAAACTAGTCTGGCCGATAGACGGTCCTAGTCACAGGCAAACCGGCATTCGGAGGTTTTGAAATAGTGGGTAAATATGGTCAATTGGCCGATTTGTAGAGTCGGTCATTCTCAAGAAGCGTCCAGGAATCTTGTTTAACTAGATGGCGCTGAGTGTAGATCTTGATTTGTCTGCACGGAGGCTAAGGCTGATCTGAATTTTCACTGGCAGAAAAATCCCGAAAGATAGTTGTCGTATGACCCTTGCATATAGGAATGTTTGCATCCAACAAAAAGATTTGATGCTGTACGGTGAGTTTAAATGATACAAGTAGGAAATTGAAATTGGAGCCGTCCCGCGATAAAACCAACATTAGTCCGCGCAACCTGATCCGGGCCGACACATTCTGAAATATAGGACCTATTACACGGGCTTTCCGAACATATTTTACGCTACTTCTGCTGAAGGAAATAAATTAATGAGGTAAGTCTTTGGTACAGCCGGGGATTGAAGCCGATCGGAGCCGAGCTTCAGATGCAGGAAACATGGTCACAGCGAACGCCCGCACCTTAGTTAAATAACACAGTGATCATACCTCGAAGTTCATTAGTGCAGAACTTAATTGAATATGACAAAAGCTAATTAATGTTACTTTTGTACCGGGGAGCGTTCGGGACACGTAAATATAAGTCATCTGCGCTTTGTGCAATGTTTGTTTCAGCTGTCAGAAAGAGGCCGCGCGAGATTTACACGTCACGCGATAATTGACTAGATCTCGCACAATGTCACGAGATGCCGCTGCTGTACTCGCAATTGACTGTCATGTAGAAATAGGAAGCGATGTCCCCTGAGTAGGTTATTTGTCGAATATAAACGTCAAGAACGGAACCGGTGTCTGCAAATTAGATCCAGAGAGGCTTTACTATCGCCTGCAACTCCGTATTAGTTTCAACCACATTTTAATCAATATTTAATGGTCACCTAAATTATCATCTGCTCTGTTAGGGAATGAAGAAAATCCGCTTGATATGAAAGATACGGGCAATGGATACATCTGCAGTGGTTTTCGAAAGAAATTTTAATTCAGTCTTCTATCCCTTCCCACGCAGAAACGCGACAGTGAATTATTACTTTTAAACCATATGGAAACTGAAAATAAAGAATTTTGAATTACCCGTCTTCAACAGTACATAGAAACTCTTTTCTCGGATCCAAATCCAATATTGCTCGGTCTTCTTTGAACAAATACACGCCTTGCATCTCTAATACCAGTTTAATTACCCATAATCAAACAGACGACATTAGTAAACTAATCCAGACGAAAGTAACCATATCCATTTATCTTGGTCGCAGACGTTTTATTGTTACTTAATGAAGTCCTCAAAGACAATTAAGACCAAACACCAAAAGAACATTGAAGACAACGAAATGACCATTATCATTACCTTATCTCTTTGACTAATTTGGTCAGCCTGAAGCAAACTGTTCCTTATCATCTCCTTCATAGACAAACCTGCAGCAGACGACTTTGAAAATATATATAGTGTGAATGAAATATTTCTGTATGAATGAATAAATATTTATTGCATAGAGTTGAAAACTTGTGAAAAAAAGAGAAATTGCCGATCAAAATTTCAAGACAGAATAGTTAAAACAATATATGTAATTGGTGAAATGTCTTATTGGTGGCGTGTTTTCAATGTTATCTTATTGACTAATATCTTGACCACTTGACATTCGCATTCTTCTTGTGCGTGTTTTCTACAGACGTATATTTATATATAATGTTCTTGGTTTTAACCAGTTTATGGTGTATTTCAGTCTTTATGTCGCTAAACCATCTTTAGCGTTTTCATTATAATTGTATACAGATATCTATCATTGATTGTTTTGTGTTTTACACCGCTTTTGACAATTGTTCAGTTATATCACGGTTTTTCCTGAGTAAGTTAGTTACCTGTACTACTGCTCCATTTATCCTGTAACCAGTCAGTCAGCCCGTGGTAATGCTATTCCCGGAACCCTAAGAACCAAGATTCGATTGTTTTGTTGGGGTTTTACGTCGTATTCAACATTATTTTAGTTATATCACGTCGACATTAAACTCATTCATGATCCCTGGATAAACAAACCAGTACTTGGCTAGGAAATGTGTCTTGTCCAAGGGCATTCCACAATGACCACAGCGCCGCGCCTGGGGATCGAGCCGTGCGGGACGCCCGGTTTCAAATACCCGATGCTAACCACTCGTCCACGGTGGAGTCCTAAGTGTCGAGAAGGGTAGCCATTTTAAAGTCTTTGATAAGACCCGGCCATGGATCGAACCAGCAACCTCATATAGCCGAGGCGGACACTCTACCACTTCCCGGCGATTCATACTGGTATGAGCCGCGTATAACGATTAGGTGCTATTATAGCGTGTGCGTGTACAGTGAAGATCAGATGAGTATGTGTATACGCACACTTTCACCAGCCTCCACCGTGTGTTGATATCCTACAACAAAAATAATTGTATATCCTGACAAAAAATAAACTAATTTTATGCAATGTGATCTGAACGTATAAGTAATAATTCAACCGTAGGATATAATGAGTCCCCAATAGAGCACGCTTCATCTCTGAGAGCACATTGCCATACCTTTTAAAGCAGAGGAGTGTGTGAACAGAACATATGCAGACGAATGAATGGTGTAAAAAGATGTTCACCTAATTCATGATTACGGTTTTAGTAAAAGTATTCACGGTTCATTAGTACCAATAATCACCGGCGGTCAACCTTATCACACAACATTATACGGCAATTGCAACATCAAAGGGAAAGGCTCGGTGATTGGAAATTATAGCTTTCACCTTCATAGACAATCAAGTAACATTGACGTCAAATCGTGCACCAACACGTTCAAGTAACTAAAACACTTGGAACTTTGTTGAAAGAAAAGCAACACGTTCGAGGGAATTCACCGACTTGCTTTTCAAAATAATTATAAACGATTTAGAAGCTTTACAATGCATAAATGGATAGCTTTGAGCGGATTTCTCGGTTCCTTATGGCTTTGAGTTATCGAGATACCACAGTGTGTAAAAGGGCCCGTTTCTAGCTTATGAATTCATATGTATAGCGTTTAAATAGTTATAAACACTATACTAAAGTGCAATGTTGATAGTTTTACTTAAAAAATAGAAAAATAGAATTCAGGTCTACTGTTTGCCATGCAATGCTGTACTAAAAACACGTGCATTTCATTTGTAAAGAATCTTCCGTTCATCAGTCCAGATCACGGTATTTGATTGTACATTGATTACACGGACTCTAATTTCCTAATCTGTTTGCATCAATCTTGGAAGCAAAGATCAAACATATCTGGACATCGACAAGGAAAACCATTGGCTCTCTGTTGAACAGCGTCATGCACAAAGGGGGTCACTGTAATATTATCTTCATCGACGTTCTGGTATCAATTGAGTTTGCAAAGTCCCGTAGTCACCATGGCTAACATTGCTCACACGATGCAGTTATTTATGAGTTGAGCCGTCTCGCGAGAAAACCAACAATAGGGCATCTGTGTAATGTATCGACCAACACCAGTCTGTGTAATGTATCGACCAACACCAGTCTGTGTAATGTATCGACCAACACCAGTCTGTGTAATGTATCGACCAACACCAGTCTGTGTAATGTATCGACCAACA
>JAUELF010249322.1:0-11993 GCA_031471495.1 Clinocardium nuttallii | reverse complement strand
TTTCGATTTTTTGTAAAATTATGTTCAAAGTCGTCTGCTACAGAATTGTCGTATGAGGGAAAGGGTTAAATGAAAGTACAATAATTGAAAAGAGGTGAAAATATGGTGACAGAAGAAGAAATTGCTTGTTTTGAGCATTTTCTTCTTTTGTCTATTGCAGTCAACTTTTGAAAATGTTGTGGCAAAATTAGAAAAGGATGAAAATAAGCATTTCTCATTTTGTCACATTGTTTTCAACTGTCTTCAAAAATTGTTATTTCATTTATAGAGAGTTTCAATATTTTGCCTAAATGTTTCAAAGTTGTCTGTTGCGAATTTACTGCATGTTGGAAAGGGTTACACCTCTAGCCGGCATAGTTTAACCTCTCCAACATACCATAAATCTGCAAATGATGACTTGGAAAACTTTCTGGCTAAAATGTGGAAAAAACTGTATGAAGTAATATATAATTGATGAAAAATGTAGCCTATGTGATATTAATGAGAGCTGTCTACTTTGAAACAGCAGAATGATCAAACTGTCATATCTGAAAGAAAGAAAAAAGAAGTTGTAGTTATGGATACAAATTGACAAATTTGAGAAATTTCGTGTTTATTCTGTTTCTCCTTTTCCCACACATCAAAGTTTTTTATCTTTTCCACTTGCAGACAAATTTTGCTTTTAATGAGCAATTTCTCCTTTTGTGACAATGGTTCCAACTCCATTTAAAAATGATGCTTTCATTTATAAAGATTTTCTATGATTTTGCAAGACTTTTTAGTTGTCTGCTGCAGATTTAATGTATGCGGGAAAGGGTTAAAAAGAGAAGAAAGAATAATATAATGTCATAGAATATTACAAAAGTTGCTGAAAGAGAATTCTTATTAGGAGCAAATCTTTTTTTCCAATATTGTTTTTCAGTTAACCCTTTCCCACATATAGATGCCTTATGACGCCTCTGAGAGCAGATGACTTGAAAACATTGTGACAAAAAGTGGAAATTGATCAAAACGAGTAATTTCAACTTTTGCCACAATGTTTTCAACTCTTTTCAGTATTAATTATACCTACATGTATAGAGATATTCTTCATTTTTGTCTAGATATTTTCAAAGTCGTCTGTTGCAGATTTGTTGTATGTGGGAAATGGTAAACATACGTCAGATTTTTTGTCAAAATGTGGCTATATAGCAAACGTTTAAAAAAAATTATTCTTTTTATATCAATGACTTGTTCATGCATATATTGAAATGTCATTGAAGTAAGATAGTTGATCAATTTTAGACACACAAAACAGGTTCATTAGTGACAAGCTGTGTAGGTGTAACAGCTTAATCCACTCTTGTTAAAACTCATCAGACCTTCCCTGTGGTCATAGAGATACTCGGCCAGGTAGGCTAATGGTTAATCCTTTCCCATAAAAAGGCGCTTTCTGACGCCTATACACCAGGCAGCTTTTGAAAGCATTGTGATAAAAGTAGAAATTACTCAAAACAAGCAATTTTTTCCGACAATGTTTTCAACTCTATTCAATGATTATTATACTTTCATCAATAGGGAATTTTTAAGCTTTTGATTAGATATTTTCAAAGTCGTCTGCAGCAGACTTGTATGTGGGAAAGGGTTCAAGCAACTGCTTTTTGAGCCAAAGGTGAGAAAGTTAGAATCCAGTGGGGCTTGTTTCAATATTGCCTTTTTTGTAAACCACCAGCTAGTTTACCCTTGTTGGTAGCGTATCTTACTCGTGATCTGGAGGTCACGGGTTCGATACCCGGTTGAGGCGAACATCCTTTCGGGCGATTTTTCCCATTGCCTCTCACCTCTGATTTATGTGAGAAAGTAGTCAGTGGCTTCGAAAGAATGTTGTGTAAGTACTGGTGTGGGAAAACATGGGTAGGTGCACTGACCGCCGTGATATGACCAAAGCTGTTGAAAGCGGCGTTAAACTCCAAACAAACAAACAAACAATAACCCTTTACCGGATAGTAGAGTTTAAACCTTACCACATTAAGAGTTTTAACAAGCTTATATAACCCTTTCCCTCATATAGACGCTTTCTGCCGCCTATGCATCAGACGGGTTTTGGAAAACATATATAGTGAAAAAAATAGAAATTGTACAGAACATGCAATTTCTCCTTTTGCCACAATGTTTTCCAATTTTAGTCATAGGTTATCCATTCAATTATGGAGATTTTCTATATTTCGACAAAATATGTTCAAAGTCGTCTGATGCAGAATTGTCGTATAAGGGAAAGGGATAAATAATATGTGAATAGTATAGAACTTGATCAGAATTTGTGGATGCTACACTATTCACTATCCAACATATCATGATCTTCCATTTCAAACAATATTTTTGTTTATTTCGTTCACTCACTGATGACATGAAAAGTTGGGTTCACCCTTTCCCACAAACAACAAAATTCTGCATTTAACAATTTAAGTGAAAAGTAAGCATACTCTCTATTATTGAAAGAATAAATATTGAACAAAGTTAAAACAAAATGTGGCAAAAGAAGAAATTGCTTAACATGCTTATGTTAAAAATGAGGCTTCCAAAATGTTAAAAAGATTTTCCTTAACTTAGCCTTATGAACTAGTTTTTGACCCAGGTTGACCTATTCTCAAACTTATATCAAGACAACATTCTGGTTAGGTTCAATGTACTTATGTTAATATTGCGGTCTTGTGATCAAGTTTTTGACCCATATCACTTATATTTTAACTCTAAATTATCAAGAAAAACATTCTAGTGAAGTTCGAACATGTTCAAGTTAAAATATGGTTTCCAGAGTATTTCTAAGATTTATTCTTCAATTGGCTTAGTGACCTGGTATTTGACCCAATATTCTAACTAGATATCATCAAGATAAAGGGAATGATTACTAGTGTCTTTTAATAAGTAAGTTGTTGATGACGAAAAAACAGACAACAGACATAAGGCGATCACAATAATTCGGAATGTCAAGCTCAGGTGTGCTAAAATGTTGAAATTGTCTGCTGCATCATGTGCCACAAGTCGTCTTTATCCAATAAACACTTGGCCCTTACCCACATACAAAGCATCTGAATGCTTTTCTTGATAATATAGAGTTAAAGCACTTTGATGACATTAACACAAAAACATGGAAAATCTCTAAAAATGAAAGAATAATTATTTAACAGAGTTGAACAAATTGTGGCAAAGTTTGTCTGCTGCATGTGCGACAAAATGCGTCTACAAGTCAGAAAGGATAAAATAAACTATTATTTCTTTACCTTGAGTAAGCAGAACAGCAAAGACGTTACCCATATGAACTGTTGTAAATAAACAAAATGAATTAAACCTTTCCCTAATACAACAAATCTGCAGCACACAGCTTTAAAAATACCACAGGTATCTTTACAAATGATAGTATAGCTATTGAATGGGGTTGAAAACGTTGTGACAAAAGTAACAATTGCTCGTTTTGAGTATTTTTTCTTACTTTATAAGTCGTCTGCTGCAGATTGGGTCCATCTGGGAAAGAGTTTATGGTTTCTTAACCAATACATCGTAAGCATCTTTTATCATTGACAAGGATCACTTTCGTAGCTTTTCAATGTCAAAAAACATATTACATGTATTAACTCCTTTTTCCACATACAACAAATATGCGGCAGATGACTTTGAAAACAACCAGGCAAAAGGAATAAAAAATCTCTCTCAGGATATAGACATGTAATGTTTTTTTCTATGGGAAAAGTTGCACTTTCAGTCTTTTGAGATATTCTTTGGCATCAGAATACAAACTTTTTAATCTCTATAAATTGGGACAGGTTTGTGCCCATAAATAAATATCATCCTTTATAGAAACTTTATAAATACAAACATATGTTATTGCCAACAGCATCCTTCTAAACTTATCCATTTCTCACACCACTGACTTTTAAAAAGATCGTGGAAAAAAGGAGATATAACTAAAATCAGGGACGTAGATATCTACGTCCCTGCTAAAATCAAGCATTTTCTCCTATTTCAACATGTTTTTAATTCTGTACCAAAGTTAATTAATTATACAACAAGTTGTTTTGATATGACAATCTTTCCTAAAAAAAAAATCCAAAGAAAACACTCCAAATAAATTTCAATTCAGGCAAACATATTAACCCTTTCAAACATAAAACAAATCTGTGGCAGAAAATGTTGATATTATCTTATGAAAAATATGGAAAACATTGCAGTAAAGGTGTTGCTCATCATGAGATATTTCTTTTTTTGCCACAATGTTTTCAAAAGTCGTCTGCTGCTAGATTCAAAATGTGTCTGCTTGTTGGAAAAGGGTTAACAAAAACTTACTTTGGTGTTGATTAAGTAAATAGTAATGTATCACATCCCACACACAGATTATTCCGTCCCGAGTACCAGTAACAAGCACCGAACATTCCTCATCTACAGCCATACACAATATCCCAGAATCATGATCCAACTGAGTCTGTAAAAAAAATTCCCACATTTCTGGCGCCTCTGCAGCAGACAACTTTTGAAAACACTGTGGCAAAAGGAGAAATTGCTCATGATGAGCAATTTCTCCATATGCTATAATGTTTTCAAAAGCCTCCTGTTGCTTGTGAGTCAAAATGAGCCTACAAGTGGGGAAAAACTAAACTTTCTGTGGTATACATCCCCCATCTGCAGCTTTGTTTTGTTTGGTTTTAATATGTCTAACGTGCTTTCAACAATTTTTCTTAATGAGCCATTTCACTTTTGCCAGAATGTTTTCAATTTTATTCAATAATTATTCTTTCACTTATAGAAAGTTTCCATATTTTAACTAAATGCTATCAAGGGTCACCTGCTGCAGATTTAATGTAAGTAGGGAGGAGTTGAAGCTTACCACATATTCAGCACTCTGAAATCCATGCTGTAATGACGGCACTTTGAAATGCCATATCTGAAATGTAAACCTTTGGTCAGTACACAATATCAACCTATACAAATTTACGATACATTTAACATCCTTAAACCAAGAATAGAATTTTATAGAAAATCTTTGATCTTCTCAGGACCTAAAATATGGAACCACATTCCAGTGTGTAAACAACTATGAAAATTTAACAAGATTCAAATTTAACATACATTTCCCGGTAGCATGGTGGTGGACTTCTGTAATTTAACCCTTTCCCTCAAACAGACACTTTCTGAAACCTCTACAGCGGACAACTTTGAAATATTGTCATACACTGTTAAACAAGAGTGCCGCGGAGCGAACACCAACACTCCTTGTTCCTAGAAAAATGTGGACAAAGTTTCATTCGAAAAATGTAGCATGGTTTTTGAGTTAGGAGATAATGTTAAAGCTTTGTGACGACCACACAACAAGGGTATCACAATATCCTGACAATTTTTCTTCGAAAAACAGACAACTTTTAACCCTTTCCCCCATATAGATGCTTTCTGACGCCTCTGCAGCAGACAGCTTTTTGAAAACATAGTCACAAAAGAAGAAATTGCACAAAACGTTTTGCCACAATTAATGTTTTCCACTTTTAGTCATAGGTTATCCTATCCATTCAATTACATAGATTTTCCAGTTTTTACAAAATATGTTCAAAGTCTGCTGCAGTTTTGTTGTATGTGGGAAAGGGTTTAATGCCATTTCTCATGCACTAGCTCATTCACCCTTATTGGACGAGCTCATGTAGATGTCGTACTGACCTTGACTGTAGAATCCCAGGATGAGGATAAGAGAATGTCTTTTTTCCAACACATAGCAGACACAGCATCATCATGGGACTGCAGGGTGTCCTGTACACGGCCATACTCAATGCTGTAGAAATATCTAATGATAAAAGAAATGAAATCATGAGTTGAGTAAAAAGAAATGTCAATACTGTAAAAGAATCTAGTAATACAGAAAGGAAGCAACAAGAGGTCAAAACGTTGAGTTCTCATTAAATAGGAAACTATAAATGTATCTAATAAGATTGAAACAGTGTGGCAATAGCAAAAACTGTATCTAATGATACAGACAGGAAATAATAGTTGAGTAAAATGTGGCCATATCAGATACTGTAAAAATATTTAGCAAATAAGTCATATCATGGTTGCAAGTTCACCTCACCTACTCATGCGTTTCCTGAATTTTCCCCACAACAGTTTTTCACAGCAATTGGCTGTAATTCAACATAGATAGTAACTTCATTTTTAGCTGACCAATGAAACATGTGACATTGACTTTTGTTAAACATCAGAGAGAATGTTCGGCAAGCTGGGGTTCAAACACAAGCCCTAGACATCCAACATCAAAACCACCCAAGCTACCGGGGCTCAGCTTGTCCCTAGTCATTTATTTTTTCACAATAACATTTGATTTGAAAAGGGTATATTTTGACATTTTGCGCAGTTTTCTCATGTGTTTCACTCATTTCTTGGTATAACTACCAGTGCTGTCCTGCTTTGCATATGGAAGAGTCAATAGCCAATTCTAGGAATTATATCAACACAAAAATGGTTCAATACTGGTGGCCCAGGATTAACCCTTTCCCAAATGCAACACATTTGCATCAGATAACTTCAAAAATATATTGACAAAAACATGAAAAATCTTCATAAATAAGGGCTTTATTATTGAAATAAGGTTGGAAAACATTGCGGCTTAAGGAGAAATTGAGCAAATTCTCCTTTCGTCACAGTTTTGTCAACAGTCTACTGAAGGAGAGGCATAACAAAGCAACTAAATGTGGGAAAAGCTTAACAAAATCAGTACAAGCAGACAAAGGGTTAATAAATCTTACATTTGATTGTCCCAGGATCCACATATTATTGTCGTATTGTCATCCATTATCAGGACTGATGATAAAGCCTGTAGCAATAAAAAGAAGTCTCTACCTTATATACTGATTCCCACATACAACAAATCTTCAGTAGACGACTTTAAAACACATGCCTTAGCATATTATCACAGCAGACAACTTTTAAAGGCATTGTGGCAAAGGAGACATTGCTCTTAATGAGATTTTCCATATATTCCTTGTATTTTTTAAAGTCTAATGCTGATTTAATTGCTTTCTTTTCAGATGGAGGATAATCAAGTTTAACCGTTTCCCTCATATAGACGCTTTCTGACGCCTCTGCAGCAGACAGCTTTTGGAAAACATAGTGACAAAAGGAGAAATTGCACAGAACGTTATCCATTCAGTTATGGAGATTTTCTATGTTTAGACAAAATATGTTCAGAGTCGTCTGCTGCAGAATTGTCGTATGAGGGAAAGGGTTAAACTCCATGGTTTGCTTTTCCCTACATCATAATATTTTATGTTTGCAATTGCTGCAGGAGCACAAGTTTAATGTACAGAGAAACCAAATTTTAAACCTATGGAAAGCTTATTACTTATTACTTAGCAGATAATAAAGCATCAAATTTAAAAAGACATCCATATGTTGATATAAAACCCTTTCTCACATGCAACACATCTTCCAGCAGATGACTTTGAAAACATCTAGGCAAAACATATGAAAAATATTCTCTATGAAAGAGTTGCAGAATGGGTTGGAAGTATGTGGCTGAACAGCGGACGAAGGAGCAACATACACCCAATGTGCTCTTATAAATATAGTGTATTAATCACATTGTTGTCAACTGCTCAAAATTGTGAACATGTTCAAAAACAAAATATCACCCAAGTGCACCTCTGCGAATCCATAAATATTACTAATGAAAACAATGTGCACCAAATATGTGGTAAAGGACAGACAATTACGCAAAAATACACATTAAGTTCGAACATATCTGGCACATGTTAGCATTATTATTAAAACAAGGAATTTCTCCTTTTTCCACAATGGTCTGAACTTTTTTAATAATACCTTCATTTATAGGGATTTTCATGTTTTAGTCTAGATGTTTGCAAAGTTGTGTGCTGCAGATTTGTTGTATGTTGGAAAAGGTTAAAGTCATAGAACAAAGCGTAAAGCTATTTTACCATGCTTGTTAGTGTAATACTGCGTAGTTGCCTCTGTTCCTCTATAGAGTACATCTTCAATAAGCTGTCTGTGACACAAAGAGATAGCAGATAATAATATGAAAGAAATTCTCCTTTTCCCACAATGTTTTGAAGTTGTCTTCTGTATTGTAACAAATTGTGTCTCTATGTCACTTGGGGCTTAATTGTTAATCAAAATATTTTTGTGGACACTGATTAATAGGATATAGATTTATTTATTTATTGGGGTTTTATGCCGTTTTCAACAATATTCAGTTATATCACGGTGACAGTTCACTTATTCATGTTCCCTGGGTAAACAAACCAGTAATAGGCTAGAAAATGTGCTTTGCACCATGACGGCAGTGTTGCCACTGAGGATTGAATCGAGGACACCCGGTTTTGAAATCCCCGACGCTAACCACTCGACCACAGCAGATTCCTAGATTATTATAGATATTTACATGATCCTGAAGTATAGTCTTCATCAGCTAAAAAAGGCGGAATTGTCTAAGGTATTTGGACCGAGCCCCAGTAGCTCAGTCGGTAGCTATGCGGGATGTCAATAAAGGGGTTATGAGTTTGAATCCCATCTAAGCCAAAATTCCTGATGACATTTGACAAAAGCCACTGTGACATGCGTCATTCATCTTTCACAAATGGGTCTACAGTCTATGTAGAAAAGCAGCTAGTTGCTTGGAAAGCATGTTGTGTTGAGTACTGGTATGAGAAAGCCAGGAAACGGGTAAATAAGTGAACTGGCCGCCTTGATATGACTGAAAAATTGTTGAAAACAGCCTTAAACCCCAATAAATCAATCTACCTGATTTGGCATGCATTTTTGCTAGGATAGCATCCTCACCAATACATTTACCAGCAGTCTAGCAGTACTAGTAATTTACCAGCATCACTAGTAATTTACCAGCAGAACTAGTATTTTACCAGCAGTACTAGACGTTTACTAGCAGTACTGGTAGTTTACCAGCAGAACTAGTAATTTACCAGCAGTACTGGTGATTTACCAGCAGTACTAGTAATTTACCAGTAGTACTGGTAATATTCCTGTATTACTAATAGTTTACCAGCAGTTCTAGTAATTTACAAGCAGTACTTGTAATTTACCAGCAGTACTAGTAATTTACCAGCAGTTCTAGTAATTTACCAGCAGTACTAGTAATTTACCAACAGCAGTACTGGTAGTTTACCAACAGTACTTGTAATTTACCAGCAGTACTTGTAATTTACCAGCAGTTCTAGTAATTTACCAGCAGTACTGGTAGTTTACCAACAGTACTGGTAATTTACCAGCAGTTACAGTAATTAACCAGCAGTACTAGTAATTTACCAGCAGTTACAGTAATTTACCAGCAGTACTGGTAATTTACCAGCAATACTAGTAATTTACCAGCAGTACTTGTAATTTACCTGCATAACTAGTAATTTACTAGCAGTTACAGTAATTTACCAGCAGTACTAGTAATTTACTGCCAAATCTTGATGATCAAACTAAAAGGCTTTTGAAATTAGAACTGTTCACTCATGAAAGAGAAATATTCGTGGTCACTGAATTGATATCCTCAATCAAAAGGGACCATAACTCTTATTTTCTCATGGGAGAGAAGCAAATCCTGTAGGGTAGCATAGAGAGCTTTAAATAAGGGGTGTTTTGTATGTTTTTAAATCCTTATTTGACCCTCGGACCGTATGTTGTGAGTACTCAAAAGAATGCTTTAATAATAAGAGAGAAATTGTGGGCAAAAAGAGCTGAATACCCCTCCTTATCTGGACCGCTTAGCATGTCAAGAAGGTGGTTATTGTTTATATAAAATTTTAATCTTATCTTTAAAATCTTGAGTCAACCCTTTCCCACATAAAACAAATATGCAGCAGACGACTTTAAAAACAAATGTCCTCTGCTGCAGAAGCATCAGAAAGCGTCTATATGTGGAAAGGGTTAAATATTGCTTCAGATGGACAGAAAGAGGAATAGCCAGACTGACAATGCCCAGGAGGATCATAAACATTTAACCTTTTCTCACATACAACTGCTTACTGATGTCTCTTCAGCTGACAAAAAACTAATAAACAAGAGCTCAAATTGCGACAGTGTTTTCACTTATACAACTGTATTTTCAGTAATAATACTTTAAATTTTAGAGGTTTGACCTGTTAGTCCTCTGTTGCAGGTTTGTTTCATGTGCCTTGACTTATAAATGGCCTGAACCAACAGAATAAGAAGAATGTTCTATTACCTTTGGATACCGAAAATACACACTTTCCTTGCTTTCCAAGTTGCACATCTGTTACTGCACTGAAATCAAATATCATATTCTGTACAAAAATAGCCCATCCTAAAACTCAACCTTAATCCATTTCCTACATGCAGATAACATTTAAAAAAGTTTTTGAAAATCAACAATTTGCCCTTTACCACAATGTCTTCAACTTTTTTCAATGATTATACTGTTAAATAGAATGTTTACATACTTTTGCCAAGATATTTTTCAAAGGGTTATCAATCCAGGGGTATTGGAAAGGCAGCCAGTTGCTTCGAAAGACTGTTGTGTGGAGTACTGGTGTGAGAAAACCAGGAGACACTTGGGTAGGTTAACTGGCCGCTGTGATATGACTGAAAACATTGTTGAAAATTGTGTGTAACCCAAATGTGATCTTTGAATTTTCAGTTTTTAATTCTGTATCATATTTATCATTCAATCAGTGTACTGGGTGTAGTATATATAGTTACCCTTTTCCACATACAGACCGCTTTTAATGTTGAAGAGCAGACAACTTTTTCCACAATATGTCCAACTGTATTTTAAAACTAAACATAACATATTTAGAGATTTTCCATATATTTTCTCCAGATCATTTCTTAGTCCTTGGTTGCAGATGGTGGGAAAGGGTAAACTCTGATACAAAATGACAAAATAGATGACCGGAATAGTTTGTTCTATTCCGCGCAGAGTCCAGCTAAATACTTATTCTTACTCTTTATGGAGACTGTATTGTAATTTCTCCTGTAAATTTGTGAAGTCAATGTTTTTCATCTGTTCTTGACTAGAATCTTTAGCACCGTCTGAAATTGTCACAGCATTTTTGTTAGGCTCAATTCTGTCTGATTTTTACATTGACACCTAATGATCTTTAAACCTTTCCCACATACAGGCCCTTTCTGATGTCTCTGCAGTAGACAACTTTTGAAAAAAATGTGACAAAAGGAGAAATTGCTCATTTTGCAACAAATATTTTCAACCCTATTTAAAAATTATTCATGAAGAGAATTTTAATATTTTGGCCAAGTTGTGATTAAAGTATTCTGCTGCAGATTTTCTGTATTTGGGAAACGGTTAATCAAATAAAACAGCAGAAACTTAAATTAGCGCTACAGATCTTAACCCTTTCCCACATACAACAAATCTGCAGCAGACAACTTTGAAAATGTCTAAGTAATGATATGGAATAAATGAAAGTATAGCTATTTCTTCTTTTGCCACAATGTTTTCAAAAGTATAGTCCGCTGCATAGGCATCAAAATGCAAATGCATGTGGTAGAGGGTTAATTTCAATTCATTTCTTATAAATTCTTGTAATTATTCATCAAAAAGGGCTAAACTTTTACAACATTAAAAGTCAAAGTAATTTGACTTGATCATTAACCACATATAGACACATTTTGACAATAGGATAATGATCAATTTCTCCTGTTGCCACAATGTTTTCGACTCTATTCAAAGATTTTACTTTGACCTATAGATATGATACAAAGTTTCACCTAGGTACTGAGATGTATTGTATGACAATGACAATGTATGTTAGAAAGGATTAACCTTTTTCCACCTTGATGCCTCTGTGGCAGACGACGTTTAAAATCTCTGTGGCAAAAGGCTAAATTGCAATTAACCCTTTCCCCCATGTTGACGCTTTCTGATGCCTCTGCAGCAGATGGCTTTTGAAAACTTAGTGACAAAAGAAGAAATTGCGCAAAACGTGCAATTTTTCCTTTTGACACAATGTTTTCCACTTTTAGTCATAGGTTATCCATTCAATTATAGAGATTTTCCATTT
>JAUELF010249311.1:0-11994 GCA_031471495.1 Clinocardium nuttallii | reverse complement strand
TCCCCGGTCGGATCATACCAAATACTTTAAACATGATAGTAATGGGTGCCCTCATTGTTAAAGGGTTAGGCTCTTACCACTACACCACGGGACGGCTCATTTAAAGAGTATCTATAATAAAGCACTGACGGCTAGGTGAACATATACGAACAATCAAACTATATGAAGATACCAAGTGTTACTGTATCTCCGTATGTATGCCCGCGTAGAATTATACCAACTCAGACATTTGTTTGTTTCGGTTACTATTCGGCATCAGAAACTCGAAATTTACAGGTCATTCGTCAATGTCACGTAAATTACCGATATTGGCCGAACATACTGTCACGTGAGTAATTATTCGTGACATTTGTATTCTGGAAATATCATTAGATTCTCTTATATTTGAGACTAAAGTAGGTCACGGGAATAATACGCCTTTTACTTGGTTAACGAAGCTATTTAACAAGTGTATCTTGTTTTTCGTAATGTCATGTACAGGGCCTTGATACATATATATAGATAATATAGTCGAGGATTAGACTGACCAAATGTGCAGGCTGAACGGCGTCTACAGTATACTTAATTAAAGATGGAAGTCGTGTTCAATTTCATACACAATGGAGCCGTCCCGCCGCGAGAAAACCAAGCTTGTGGACTCTGCGTAAAGTCTCGACCCGGATCAGCCTTAGCATGCCGCGCAGGCTAACCTAGACACACTGTTATTCTCCTGTGGTCTTCTGTTGCAGGAATCATTATTATTTACCTCTATCCCCATGAGAGGGAATGTGTCGTGATGTTTAATTAAAGTCGTATATATATATTCGATTTGGAAATATGTGAATGATGATGCTTCAGACAGCAACTATATTATAACTTATATGGAGTATGATATAAAACCAGAGTTTGATAGACTGTTTCAAACAAAACTGGCATATAGATACAAATCAACGAATCTGGGCATTGCCATCATTATAAACATTTTAAATCTCTGCTAAATAATGAAAGATATCTGTTAATTCACATGCCATTTATATACAGAACAGCTCTTGCTAAATTTCGTTGCTCGAACCACAAATTTGGCATAGAGACTCAATAATATTGATCGTTAAGTAAGAATATGCATTTTATAGTTTTCAAGAGTTAAAATGTTGTATGCGAGCTTCGTGTGTTATTTCACTGCCAAAAGTTTGATCAATTAAGAACTGTTTTTTTATTTGTTTGGTATGTAGGCGACACCAACATTGATGACATGTATATACAAAACTGGTGTGAACGCAAACAATGTAGGTTCGTGCAGCTCTGTACACTAACATTATGTAAAATATATAATATAAACAAGTATTTAAACAAGTATATATGGAAACAAATCCAACAACATCAATTGTAATAGAAATCGTAACTGGGGAAGTGCAAAATGTGCATCGCTTGATTTATATGCATGCTGATGCACGTGTTTACGTTCTGTGTAATAGCAGTATATTCATTTACTAATCATCAACGTCAAGTCTAATCAAGGAGCTGCATTGATGGAATCGGCAAACAGTGATGTGTGTGCATTCTCATATACAAAAACAGTGTGTTATGGGACGGAGCGTGTGCATTCTCATATACGAAAACATTGTGTTATTGGAACGGAGCGTGTGCATTATTATATACGAACACAAGTCGTATCTATCCGCTCTGATCGTAAACTGACTTTTTTTTAAATCGTGCTTCATGCCGCTTTCAACACATTTCCACTTATATCATGGCCTTTCCTGGGTTAGTTACCAGTACTATTGATTATTGTATCCTGACACCAGCGAGTCGGTCATAAAGCTAACCCCACAAACCAGAGCGCCAAGAACGGAAAGCCATTACTATCATTTTTAAAGTTTATTGAAATCAATGTACATCCACTCTTTATCGTCCACATATTACTTTCAAAACATCTTGTGAAAAGAAGAAATATCTACTCTAGTCATAATGCTTTCAACAATATGAAATAATTTCACTTTAATTCATAAGGATTTTCAATATATGTATGTAGATGTATTTAAATTCGTGCTGCATATTATATTAATGTGGGCTAATCGCGTCTGTTGATTGCAATATCTATCTTGTAGCAAAATCTACGTAAACATGAAATTGCTTCATTGAGTCTGACGCACGGCTCCACATGGTATAAAGCATAGATATGAGCCGTCCCGCGAGAAAACCATTATTATAGAATCTGCGTAATGTATCAAACCAGTTCAACCTGCGCAGTCCGCGCAGGTAAATCCGGGTTGAAAAATCCACAGGAAGCGAAAAGTGTCTGTCGGGGTTATACTGCGCGACATGCTTAGGTTGACTGTTGGTTTTCTCAAGGACGGGTTAATATTGTGTTCTGGTCCGCATCTGTGCTGTCCCGGTAAAACCTCCGTCTCGGGTTAGGAAGGTCGTGGATGTGATCCGTGATGTCAGGATAAAACAAATGAACTTAGAAAGGAAACTGAATTAATGTTTCATATGGCTTTACAATCCGACATGTTCTGAGAGAAGGTTACATGTATGGTATCATTTCAACTAATATGAAGTCTTAAAGATCGCCCTGTTTGTACGTCAGCTTTGGATAACTTGTAATATACTGAAATGAATCATTAGGATTTGGGTTACACACATGGCAGGGAATGGAGAAAATATTAATATTGAGACATTTCTTTTTTATTCTTAATGATTTCATGACAGCTCTGCCGAAGAGACGTCAAAAAACCTCGGAATCAGTTACATTATTAAACATAAATATGACAAAAAGGGATCTTCTTCTGTGTCTCAAAGGGATTTAAAAAATAATTGGAAGACGAATAGTGTGTTTCAGTCTAATTCGTAGTTTACATCAACACGGCTTTCTTTTTTAAAAAGTCCTTCATATATAAAAAAAAACCCGAATGTTGCTACGTAGATGTAACATGTATGTCAGTGTTCGTGTTCATTTAGCCATCGTTAATTAACCTTTTACCGCATATAGAGTATTTCTGACGCCTCTACAGCAGACGGCTTCTTGAAAACATAACAACAAAAGAAGAAATTGCTCAAAATTGCTTTTAAATTCGTCTGCTGCAGAATTATTATTTGTGAGAAAGGGTAAAGATAACAACAGTTGTTTCGAAGCACACTATAACTCTAAGAGTGTAATTGCATCCTAAGAATTTAAGGGAATGACGTACAAGTTAATTAGTCATAAAGGTGATATGTAGCTACATGTAATGTTCGTATTAATCAAATGGGTATGTTTGGTTTGACATTAAAGGTTAAATAATCATTTAATGCAATCATAGATGAAAGGCATTGAAGATGAACGTCTTATCTTTTTATGTTAAATCCCATCGAAAACTCTTAATGAGGTAATAATTAATAATTGATCTGCGCGCGCTGCTTTTACATACCAAAATGTTCTATTTCAAATAAAACCAGTTTTCATATGACTTTAACACACATGTATACTCGTCTAGCATCGCCTTTTTTCCCTAACAATCTTTTCCCGCGCAGCTTACTAATCTAAGTACACAACGTATATCTACACATTTTCTGATATTTGAACTTAAGCTTTTCTTGTTGCGTCGAACATGGTGCATTTTCTTGTGTCGTTGGATCAAGCAATATGTGTTTAGTATGATTCATTAATCCAGGATGTTGCAGATAGAAGGTAGACTTATGTGATAAAGAGTTCAAAAGAAGGGATATATAGTCAGAGGAAATAGATATTGATGAACTGAATAATTGATGTGTATGCATAAAAAAGATCGATTGATTTCAGCTGTTCTCCAAAAACACGAGCATTGTGTAATTATTGTGTAGAAAAGATATATTTCTGTTGTCATTATATAAAAAGAGGCTCGCTTAATAACCAATTTCTGGAACTCGTTTAATAAAACTTTATATGAAATGACAATTCACGTCATATCCTATATCTATTCGTGCCGTCAGATTCATAAGGACAGTGTGTCCGAAGCTTGTGTACGTTTATATAATTATTTAACGATTAATATAATTCCAGATCTGACCACATGTTAGTCTAGATCTTCATCGCTCATGAGAAGTCACACCTTTCATTTTCATTGATTCTTTTACTGCCGAATTCAAAAAGTCGACTGTTCCATTTTTGAAATTGGACCACAACATTTTTCGTCCAACAGGAAATTTGGTAAAATCCATGTCTAAGTGTCAAACAATGCATATTTCAGGGGAGACAGCTCGTGATGACCTGTCTCACCTGAATTTGCATCGTTTGCAAAAAGCATTTAATCGCCATTGGCTAAATTAGAGTGACACCATTTAAGCCATATACTTCAATATGTATGAATTTAAGTCTTCACCCAAGAGATCACTGATTGCGGATGCAACACTACCGCTTCTGGTACCTCTTATCAAGCAAGCAAGGTTTAAAAAATACAAGAGGATCGTGATGGTACTTCATCGCCCAACTTATTTAATATAACTACACTTCTTTGTCCGCATATAATGAAGTACGGTACTTGGCAAGTCTCACATTTGCCTGATGCGGTATATTTTTGGTATAACCCATGTCTATTCTGATGACATCAAGCTGTATTATAAACATGAATAAATATGTAGTAACAAAACAAAAAAGACATAAAACAGAAAAAGGAAACTGCAGTTATGATTCTTGTACACTGCACTTCCTCTAACTGTGCAATACCATTGTATGAAGTTTATTAAATTCAATCGTGTAGTTTTAAAGTTAGTCTCCGGACAATAACAAATAAGAAAGGGCAATAACTATGTTATTAGCGAAAATAGAGTTATGGTTTTTTTACACTGCACTTCCTCTACTTGTACTTTACCATTGTATGAAGTCTTATTAAATTCCATCCATTAGTTTCTCTCTGGACAAAGAAAAACATCAAGAAAGGGCAAGAAAGGGCAATGAAAGTTATTCTCAGGACAAGAAAACGTAAGAAATGGTAATAACTCTGTAATTAGCGAAACCAGGGTTAGGGTTCTTTTACACAGGGAAATAATCTAAAATAGAGTATGTTTCTTGCACACTGCTCTTTCTCTCACTGTGTTGTATCATCGCATACAGTTTTATTAAATTCCATCCAGTTGTTTCAAGTTATACCTTGACAAGGAAAATTGCAACGGACGACCGATCACAAGGTGACTACAATATACCCTCTTCAACATGTGTGTGTAGGGGGGTATAAATATAGTAAAAACACAACAGACTTTATATTGGTTATAATTTATAAACCATTGTAGTGTATTTTTTTAACCACAAGGACATATTTATTTTAAACAATAGTAATGTAGTATTTGACCACCGGGACATACTGTCCACACAAGTAATATAATCTAACCACAGGGAAATAATTTCAACAATAGTTATATCATTTTTGAGTTCATCACATAACATAACAAAACATACCCATTAAAAACGTTATTACTCAAACCAACAACAATAGTATTAAAGACGAAATTTGTTGCGCTGCATATCATTTAACTTAGCTCTAGCACTAGCAGTGTTTGACACATGTATTTTTAAGATTTTTAATTTTTACTGTTTCATTATCGATAAACAAGCTCGCACGGCGACATTATATTTATACGAATTAAACAAAAATGAACGTTGTATGCAGAGAGTTAATAATTGAAAGTTTGTGCAAAGTCTTTTTTCCAAAAGCAGGCAAGTGTCGAAATGTTAATGTTCGAACTCGATACAAATTAAACGAGTAATAACGAGTTTCTGCTTCCCCGATTGCCATTTTATCTAACGGATCGGAATAGTTTGAATGATTTTGGAAAAGGATCACTCAAGACACTTTGTTTTACAAAGTGGTTTTTTTTGAAGATTTTTCATTTGCCATGGCAAACAAAGTAGGTATTCAATTGTTTGCACTATTTTGAAAAAAAAGACCACTTACTGATCATTCCTATAAAATAATTTGAAATGTATCGATTGGATTAAACGGAAAAGTTGATTTCAGGTAAATATGAACGGAGGGATAAACAGAGGACGACCCCGGACGGTGAGTGATCACAATAGCTGATCCTGCACTTCGTGCTCTGGTAATGTAAAGAAACATATACAAACCAATGTTGTGTGTTCCGGTCATCTCAAAAACACATTCTCTAAATATAGAATGCATGTCTATCTGCCGAGTTTTACCAAGAAACTTGATGATACATGGCTGTGTCAGCAACTTGAAACTTTGAGTTATGTCTACCTTTGTTTTATCTAGAGCCAACACAAGAGAAAGAGATTGTTAGATGTACTCGAATAAACAGTTATTTGGCTAAAGCATTAAGTGAGAAAAAGTTGAAAATGAATATTACCCGGATGTTGAATGGTGTATAAAAAAGTTCGATTTCATAAGCTATTACTATTCAACAATGTGTTGATGGCACTTGCCTTCATTTTATTGTAAAACGGGTGACGCCGTAACACATTTAAAAGTCGTTAAAGCATATAGTGAATGTTGATTTCTTTAATGTAAACAAAGAATGCTTTAAATCAACCCTTTGTAATCGGAAAATTTTAATACATGTTTAAGATATAAAACGGTACTACAATGCTGGCTATTGTGGATGAAAGAAATATATAGAATAGTGAAGCTGAAAATGAATATCTTACAATTTCCTAAGACGTCCCGACGCAGACTTATTTTGATCTTGTCTTGCTAGTCTTTAGAACGCGTTACAAATATAGAATTATTTCAAATATGTTTGAATGTATTTACGTGGTATTCATTGATTATAATTGAGTCTTTCCATAAGAAAATTAACATTATGGACTCTGCGTACTGTACACACGGGCTAATCTGGGCCGACACATTCCGTCTCAGGGGGATAGAGGTATAGATAAATGAATCCTACAACAGAAAAACCACAGGAGACGAAAAGTGTGTGTCAGTGCATGCCTAGGCTAATCCGGATCGAAAATTTACGCAAATTCCCTAATGTTGGTTTTCTCGTGGAACGGCTCAATAGTATGTAGAATATTTATATGGTTATTGAAAGTTTGTGTGTAGATAAAAAATGTAACTTTCTAGTTAATTCACCCGTCCTCGTTATTCTGTATCCCCCACCCCTTGTATAAATAAAGAGTACTGACCATTATCTTTGGTTAATTCTGTTCGTAGATGCTCAATGTACTGTCGGTTGTCGGCATCCAGATTTCGATTGAGTGTTTGAAAAAAGTACATATTCAAATCCCTCACATTTTCGATGTCCCTCTTATAATAATCTGAAAGGAAACAAATCCTAAATAGATCCTGTACATATAATGC
This sequence comes from Clinocardium nuttallii, assembly GCA_031471495.1. Classification (NCBI taxonomy): domain Eukaryota; kingdom Metazoa; phylum Mollusca; class Bivalvia; order Cardiida; family Cardiidae; genus Clinocardium; species Clinocardium nuttallii. Next base: position 4,741 of record JAUELF010249311.1, on the reverse strand, counting down.
AAATAATTGATTGTAGAAATGAACTAAAGAAATCGTATTTTCAACTTTAGTCATTTACTTAAGAACAATCCACCATTTATATTTTATACAATGTTAGGAAAACAAAAAACTTTCCGCCTACCATAGATTAAGAACATCTTTAAAATATACTTCTGACTAAACAAATATAATCTTAAACCCGCTGCTTGAACTCCTCCCATACCCTTTTTGAATTATGCCAACACAGGCTTGTTCTGCCACTGATTTAAGTCAGGATAAAGTTAAGCCGCCGACAGCCGTATGAGTCGGGGCGATTTGCATGTGCGAACAGTGATGAGCTCTGATGAGTCTGTATATCCACACAGTTTATCCGCAGTCTTTACTGTCCGCTTATGTATACAGTCGACTTTCATTATGTTGTCAAACTCAGGAGGAGACCGAACAATGATCGTCACAAAAGAATCGATGGTATACGTATCAAAACACTTCAGACAAGAACAACAAACTATGGTAACCTTGCTATCGCAATCTATCGCAATTCTACCAAAAACGCGTACTACGTCGAACTAACAGGAACATTGTGGCCACAATGAGCGTCGACTGTATTGTAACCTGAATATATATTCAGAAAAAGCACCTATGAAAGTATATCCCCACTTGTTTTACGCCAAAGTTACTCAGATCTGAGACTACTAATACGGGGAAGAGAAACGAGTGCGATCAACGCCATCTGCTTGTCGTCTTTACAAAACTGTTTGTGTTTGCAGGTAGATAAACCTTCTACAATACAGGTAATGCGGAATACCGATCGATAAGAACGACAAGCATATTACATACGTTGCAATACAACAAATAAATTCCTTCTATGTTTCCATGTTAATCGACCAGTTTCAGACCTCAATTGTCACACTTTGTAAGCGTTTCTCGTGGAGAACACCATATATCATTGAAAAGAGTTACTTCTAAGCTTTAACATGCATTATGCAAGAAAGGACTCACAAGGCGAAAATGGTTACCGTCATTTTGGACAAAATCGGGCGTTTGGTATTTTGGTATTCTCTACTTTCACCTTCAAACAATACTAAAAGTGATCAAATCAATAATGTTCATTGTATCCTCTAATACACACATATAGTCATTCACAATGCATTTAAACTCAATGTCATATATATTCAATACATACTGGTGATGGTATACACTCATATCTACACAAACAAAGGTTTAATTAGGGACTATAGTAATGTATATCAGCAAGTCAGCGGATGTATTTAGCGTAATTTGACATATAGAGCTATATATAGCTTATCGCACTCGTTTCTCTTCCCCGTATTAGTAGTCTCAGCTCAGAGAGACAATAAAAAAAAACCAGCAAGTGGCATCACTTCATACGGACCTAGTCTATCTTCGAGCGGGTAATACTCCAGACTGAGAGATCTAACACGCTGGTTAAACAGTAGTTGGACCACGTCCGGGGGACACAGCATACCCTCATCAGCTATCAGTTCCATAGCTAGAACAGAAAATGTGAAATGTGGGATAATAAAACGAACCTCAAAGTAACCGTGTAAGTGTTGACCTGTCTCCGAATCCATGCTTTCCTATCCAAAGGTACAATGTTTTTTCGGAATAATCTTGACAATTGATAAAGAGGATATTCAATCTTTACCTTAACTATTTCAGCGCCAATGGCAGCATTGAGATTATTGCATACAATACAGATTCAGGTGAGTCAGCTCGTTACGAGCTAAAACAACTGAACTCAGCATTGTTTGTCTTTAAGTAACTATTTTATGAACTGTAAGAGCCGGTTTAATGGGTCAAAACGATTGGAGTAAATCAACTTTTGAGCTCCAGCTGGTGGGTGGGTCTGGTTTCATACCATATATATTTTTGGTTTCGATGTAAATATAAAGTGTGGGACCAATATCGTCTTTCCTGTCTGCCATGATATGACATTAGCTATTGAAAGCGGCGTAAAACCCTAAACAACGGAATTTTAAATGAAATGACTACATATGTAAACAAATAGTTTGTTTGGATTTTAGAAGCAGATCTTTCAACTCTAGATATATAAAACAAACATTGTAAACTAAATAGTATACAATTATGAAAGTATGCAATAAAAATGTTATTGACCCTGTACTGTGAAATCATCGTTGGACCACGTGTTTCACAAGCTCGACAACGTCAAACCAAGAACTTGGTCCAACGATGATTTCACAGTACAGGGTCAATAACCTATAATATATAACAAGAACTGTCTCATGACAGCACGCTCAACTATCGAAAGCTTGTCAGTAAAATGTGTTATTTAAGGTTTACGAAAATGTATATTGTGTAAGTGTGTAAATATTAATTAAAGGTCAAAGATATGAAACGTGTTCTAAGACCTTTGTAAATGCACATTCTACGAAAAATAATCGGAAAGTGGGGTGGCGCGGTCACTTGAAGGGGAGAAGCAAATGGGGTACATGGCGATCATGTTGTCACAAGCAATATATTTTAAAAGTTTGATGAAGAAATATTAAGAAATTAAAAATTTATTGCTGACTTAAATTTAGTTATCATGACAAAATCTGAATATAAAGATGAGCATAACTTTGTCACATGTGACCTTGACACAACTATTATGGTTGCATCACAACTATGTTGTCATAATCAAAACAATTTAAAAGTTTGATGAAGAAATATCGAGAAATGGCAAAGTTATCATAAGAAACAAGTATGCCAAGTTTGAAGTAAATATGTTAAATGGTATAGTAAAAGATTTTAGTATTTGCAAAATAGTTTAATCATCGCAGACGCAAAGTACAAACAGAGGCATAGCTTTGTCATATGTGACATTGACGCAAATATGTTGGTTGCATCAAAGACTCCGTTGTCATAAACACAATACTTTAAAAGTTTGATAAAGAAATATTGAGAAATGACAAAGTAATAGCTTAGTTCATTTTTGTGTGACATAATCTAAGTACAAAAAGAGGCATAACTCTTCAAATATGGTTTGCCTAGTTATATGACTCGCTGCAGTTGTCTATATTGTCATACGAAACCAGTATGCCAAGCAAGTTTGAATTAAATTTGTGTGATGTTATAGAATATATAAGTATTTGTAAACAACTTTTACCAACGCCGACGCCAGGGCGAGCGCAATAGCCTGCTTATTCTTCGAATAATCGAGCTAAAATGTTAATTCATACATACCAACCATATACGCGGCAAGCGGCAATCCTTCACATTCTTTGACAATAATATCTATATATTTGCGATTGTCCTCTCCAAGTATGTCTTGTCCAAAATCAAAACCGCCCTGAGATATTCCATTCTTCTGCACAATAGTCCTGATTATATCACCAATGTGCTCGTCATCCATGCTTCCTATTTCTACTTGACCAAATTGTTGACTAGATAAACGTATTTTCTCCGTTGTGGTAAAAAATAATTTTAATTTGCTACCCTTAACTGAGGAAACGTCTTTAAGAAACGATAAGAAATGATCTTTAGTTGATTCGCAAGTGAACACTTTATTTACGTTGTCCAAGAACAGAAGAAATGATGCGCCCTCTATTCCTTGCAGAGCATCCAGCAATGTGTTAATAGATATATCAGTGCCTTCTGTTTCATGCGGCAAGTCCTTTCGACTGGAAAAGGCTTCGTCTGCTAATGCTTTGCTAAGCTTTTGAAACAACTTCTTAAGGTCATCATCACTTCTTATTATACCATAACTAAAATCATGGTAGAAACAAATATGTGTTGTCTTATGAAACTCATTCAAAAGTCGTACAAGTATGCGCGATTTTCCTATCTTGGTCATTCCGTAAATTTGAATGATATCCTTTGTCCTCAGCATATCTTTTATCTCGTTAATCTCATTGTGTCTTCCGGCGAAAGGGTACTCCTTTTCATCTTCATATTCTAAGACGTCTGTACAGACTTTATTTCCCATTTTTTCAAAATAAATGTGACTGATATTTATTCAGTTCAGATGACAACACATATCATTGGATAGCCTGTAAAGGGGGTCTAGTGTCATGGATGTTTTGGCAACATGTCCCGGATCTAAATATGACAAAAAGAAATACAACTGTTAGAATGGCATAATTATCATACAATATATAATGTACATGCATACAAGTAAAACTAAGCATGTTTAAGTATAACACTCAGCAATGACCCCTGAAATTGGGGTCTTAACCCTTTCCCTCATACAACAAATCTGCAGCAGACGACTTTGAAAACATACCCGAAAAAAAAGGAAACTCCCTTTTTGAATGACAAAGGCGTCAGAAAGCGTCTTAATGAGGGAGATGGTTAATAACCCTCCGGTTGACATCATTCAATGACTTATTTGCATAGAACCAGTGTTGATGCACTTCCAACATTTGTCAGAAAAAGCATTAAAGTATGTATAATACATTATGCAAACGGTGAGGACTATGATGGGTCTGTTCTATATGAATCTATGCAAGACCATCCTGGCTATTTATAAAACACATGATTTGATGAATCGTCACAGTGCACAGGTGCATTACGACCCCAAATCGCGACACGCAGCTCATATTACATGTACATGTAGTTGTATAGACTTTCTCGAATACTTTACTGAAGAAATTTGCGGATTAATTTTTCTTTTATCGCACGTCATTGAATCATTATTCCCGAGAAGCAAGAAGGGAAGATTTCAGTCTCTCTCTCTCTCTCTCTCTCTCTCTCTCTCTCTCTCTCTCTCTCTCTCTATATATATATATATATATATATATAT
>JAUELF010249310.1:0-21478 GCA_031471495.1 Clinocardium nuttallii | reverse complement strand
TTGTCACTATGTTTTCAAAAAGCCGTCTGCTGCAGAGGCGTCAGAAAGCGTCTATATGAGGGAAAGGGTTAACTGATACAGACAACTTTCTGACAAATTTGTGCAGATGATTATCGATAACTGTTGAGGGAAAAAGGAGCAATTGCTCAAAATAAAATATATCAATAATAAACATATACAATTGTTATTGAAGAATAGTAAACTTCCCATGTGAATATTTATTTATTTAATATTGCTTGATAAACATGATTTGAAAATTGTTGTTTTATAATTATTTGAGACAAAGTACGTTTTTTTACTGATAATATTCTGTGTTTGTTATAAATTAATTCTTCCCTTGTTAATATTCAACCCTTTCCCTCCTACGACAATTCTGCAGCAGATGACAAAATTTGTCAAAACATAGGAAATCTCTATAATTGAATGGATAACCTATGACTAAAAGTGGAAAACATTGTGCGAAAAAGGAGAAATTGCAATTCTTCTTTTCTTCAATTTCTTCTTTTGTCACTATGATTTTAAAAAGTCGTCTGCTGCAGAGGCGTCAGAAAACTTCTATATGAGGGAAAGAGTAAAACATAATTTACTCTTGCTTCATAATATGTGAGATCCTTTAATGATCAAAATAGAGAACTGTTCTAGTTATTGTTATTATAAGTTCCCTACAGGTTGTTTTGGTGGGGACTCTAGGTTTGCCCTCTGTCTATCTGTGTGTCTGCCTGAAAACATTGAACATGCATTACCTTTAACAGTACAAGAGATTGGTTCATGCAAACTGGTGTATGCATAAAAGGAAATTAATAGGGTATTCACATTGGGAGGGGAATTCAGTATTACCTACTAACTTGTTTTTTAAGCTCTATTGGCCAAAGGCCAGAAGGGCTTATGTTGTGGCGATTCGTCTGTTGTCCATGTGTGTGTCTGTAAACAATTTCTTGTTAACACAAAACAGTAGTTAGATATCCATGAGAGCTCGGTTCCTTTCTTAAACCAGCCAGATCCGCACATGTTTGACTGGATTATGGCCCTTGAAATTGTCAAAATTGCTATAATGCAGTTTGTGAACACAATAGAGCCTCCATTTACTAACTGACCTTCACCAAACTAAGATAGTAGTTATATGTTAATGAGAGATTGGTTTCTTTCTTAAACCAGCCAGATCCGCCCATGAATGACTGGATTATGGCCCTTGAAATTGTCAAAATTGCTATAATACAGCTCATGAGCCTCCATTTACTATCCGATCTTCACCAAACTAAGATGATAGTTAAATATTGATGACAGATTGGTCCCTTTCGAAAACAAGCTAGATCCATGCCAGTAGAGCATAGGCCCTCGTGGGCCTCTTGTTTTAGAAAAGTTTAGTATTATCAGGGTATGTAATTGTTTTATAAATTTAATAGCATGTTGCACTATAGTCATTATATGTGATAGATACCACATAATAGCACATTAAAAAAAATGAATAAATATATTTCCACTTTGATTTCAAAAGTTGTATTCTGCAAAGGCATTAAATTGTACTCATTTTCTGTATTATAAATAGTCTCAAAGAGCTAATGTGCTGTATATGAGCTATTCTCTGAGCTATTCTCTAGAAACAGCAATCTTTAAGTAGTTGTGACCAGTCTAGATTCAGACCCCTGTACTTCCCTGCATTCTGATCTGAATCCACACTTTTCACCAAATAATGACAGAAACATTTAACAATTGTTTGACAAGCAAAAGAAAACATGTATTGGATAACATAGATGGATTTAGGCATATCTAAATTGACACAAATCTTGTCACATGGATGTAAGATAAGCTTTACTCTGGCAGCATAATTCACAACCAACGATTCAGTGTTACTTGTTTAAAGGAACTTTATGCCTATTAATTTCTATTGAAATGATGTAGAGGTCTTTTTAGTGCCTTTTTGTTTTTATACCATGACATTAATTACCTTTTAGTGCATTTACATGTGTTACTAACTTTGTATTAGATTATAGTTTATGTAGAACTGAACAATTCTATGTTAGCAAAATGACCTCATACTGGAATGTTTGTGATATTATTAATATTTATTACTATTTATAAAATAAACCTAAAATTGATATTCATTCTTAGTTTACTATCTGTGTTTGTTAGACTGCCTTGTTTGAATTCAGGGCTCAATTATCAATCCTCCATTAGGAATCTCTGGGGGACTATAGGTTTGTACCTGGTCTGTCCAACGAACTTTTGACGTCCCCATCTATTCATAGAAGGCCAACAAAGGAACATTTCTACAACATATTTTAAATAGGTCCACCAGCATTAAAGTACCTGGCCGATTTTCAAATCAATTGTAGAAATTATCCTTTGGTAAGCCTCTATCATATTCTTTCATGCCATTTTGATTGGTCGAAAGCATGTCTGCTAGGGGGCGGAGCTGTTAGCCATGAATTGATTTAGGGAAACTTTAAAAGTCTCATCGGAAACTATTTTGCCAATTGTCTAATAATGTTGTTATAATGTTGCTTGGGTGACCCTCTACCAGATTAAGCCAATCCGTGTTGATTGATCGAAAAACATGGCCTCTATGGGACGGGCTGTTTTGTCTTACAGGGTTATAGTGATTTAATCTGTGTTTTATCTTGAATATAATGTCATTGTTCATCTTGTTCCTTTTGCAATAATGGTTTTAGCTCTTACGTCTGCTGCTGATATGTGGGAAAGGGATAACCGAGAATGCAAACAGTTATTCAGATCAGGGACGTATATAAGGTACAATGTCGTCTGCATAGAGTAGCATCGACAGTTTCCGGTCTCCTATATCTAATCCAAGACCCAGGTTGTCACAAGGTCGTTGGCGAAAACCGAAAAAAATGTCGGTGACAAATTACAGCCTTGTTTTACACCTGTTCTACACCCAAACCAACCTGTTGTTTTGTTGTTTATGTGTATACATGAGGACGAACTAGCGTAAACGGCCTTCACAGAGTTATACATCTTGTCATCAATATTGTTTAATAACAGCTTATACAGTAACATGTCTCAGTCAATATAGTCAAAGCAATGTTTTAGGTAACATGTCTCAGTCACTATAGTCAAAGCAACGTTTTAGGTCAACGATTTATTTTTCCTTCTTACACTGCTAAGTGTGAATACATGTTCTCCACAAGATCTGCTTTTCCAGAAGCCATTTTGTTCGTCTTAAAGAATGTTGTTGTTTTCTAGGTATTATGTTAACCTCTTATTGAAGAAAGATGTATACAACTTGCTGATACAGGACAATTTACTAATACCGCGATAGTTCATTGGTATTCGTTTGTCTGAGTGTGGGTCTTTCAAAATGGGACAAACAATTGCTTTACGCCATAGGCCGGGAATTATACTGCAATCAAATATAAGTTGAAATAATGGTTGTAAAGCTTGTGTCACAGTATTGTTTTTCAAAACATCGTATGGTATTACATCTATGCCACAGGCTGATCCCCGTTTTGATATGTGGGAAATGCTTAAGAGTCATTGCAATGTCGGCATAGAACTGCCCAAATCTCTCTTTCATTAAACCTTTCTCGCTTGTAGACACATCTGAAGTAGCCGATGTTTGAAATAATTATGGCTTAAGGAGAAACTGCACATCATGATCCTTTGTTCCTTTAGTCACAATGTTTTCAACTGTATTCAATAAGTATACAGTACTTCCATTTATAGAGATTTTTCAAAGCCCAGTATTTCTGTTTTCAGAGTCGTGAACTGCAGATGTTTTGAATGTGGGAATTTAATGTTTTCAAAAAACTTTTGAAACTAAAAATAATAATTCAGTGACGCCACACGAAAAGCAACATTTAGACGTTTCTCGAGTGTATGAAGGCCTTGAAGGCGATCATAAAAGGTCCTGAGTGGACTGCACAAAAAAGCACATACTAATTTTCGTCTTCTGTGGTCGCAATCTGCCGAATGTCGATTCCCCCTGTAGACCGCACACAGATGAAAGTTCACTATATAGAAACACTGACCACTTGCCAAAGAATTGACCAGCGTCTGGTGTCTAACCGAGTTGGCTTCATATTAAGTAATGACTTTCAATCCTTGGCGCTCAGGTTGTGTGGTTTTAAGCATTACGACTGGCCAGTTGTACTGGTAACACACTCCAGAAACGACTTTTTATAACTGGCGGGGAAACACGTCTTAAAAGCGGCGTAAAACACCATATAAACAAACAAAACCAAATCATATGAACTGGCATAACGACATTAAAACATACATATGAGCCGGATTACGAGTAAAACAACAGTGTGGACTCTGCGTAACCCTGATCAACCTAAGCATGCCGCTAAGGCTACCAGGACAGACACTTCGCATCCTGTGGATTTTCTATTTCAGGAATCATTACTCTATACCTCTAATCCCCTGTGACGGAATGTGTCGGCCATCATTTAATCTGCGCGGACTAACCATGTACTAGTTTACCCCGATTGTGACGTCTCTGCAACTGATAAAAATTAATTTGGGAAAAATTGCTCTTATTCCTACAGTGTTTTCTTTAATAGTCCTCAAATATTTTTGGTTTTCGGATTCTACCTTTGGTAGTTTTTAACACAAAAGCGCGAGTACTGGTTAAGTCTTGAGGGTGATTGATATAATGTAAGATAAATAAGTTTAAACTAAACTTAAGTCTCAAATATTGAAAAATTATTAAACATTTCGTGTAAGGTAATTGGTTAGAAAATCAAACAATGTCATCTTTAAATCATTTTTACGTCCAAATTAACGTTTTAAATACCTGAACAAAAGACTGTACAATACTAGCGATTAACATCGTAAATATACCCTTTTCCACTATGTCTTCTATACATGACACCGAGTCAGTCACTGGTTTTACAACCGAATCATTTATTTACATGCAATTTGCAGCTAACTATAAATATATATATGTGTGTGTGTGTATATGTATAATTGTATATTGATGCATTTAGATCGATGCATATGTTTAAGAGGCTAAAAAACAATCCATGCTGGGAAACAGATCTCTATGAGAACATTAATGTTCTTTTCTATAGTTCTGTTACGGATTAGGTCTCAATGCTAATTCGTATAAGAAGGAGCTTAGTGCAGTATGTATGCTTACGGTTATATTGCTTATATACATTTAAATGTCAATGTTTATATTGATTCATTTCCTTTGAAAATATCCGAGGAAAATATGGTTCTATGTAGACAGCAATTAGGATTAGGATTTTGAATAGATTGCGACAAAAACGAGAAATGTCTCCTCTCGAGCAATCTCCACTTTATAAATGTGTTCAAGAAATCGTCTTTAGCAGGGGCGTCAGGAGTCGTTATAATCATAACAAGGGGTAAAACATTGTTTTCATGGACAATTGGTCAGATGGTATCACCGATCTTGATCGCTTGTCACATTGCTTAACAATACAAGAGTCATACATAATATGAGCCTTCTCGAGAGAAAACCAACAATGTGGACTCTGCGTAAAGTGTCGACCCTGGTCAGCATTAGCATGCCGTACAGGCTTACCCGGATAGACACTTTTCGCCTCCTTTGGATTTTCTGTTTCAGGAATAATTTCCTTATAACTCTATTCCTCGGAGACGGAATGTGTCGGCCCAGATCAGTCTGCGCGGACAGCGCAGGCTGATCTGGTCAATACATTACGCAGATGCCATAATGTTGGTTTTCTCGCGTGACGGCTCATATATAGATACTCTACTCGTATACAACCCACCGTTTACCACTATAGGACATCGCCACGTGTCGCTGGTATAGTGGTCAGCAGGGGCAGGATACCTGGGTTTGATCCCCGGTAGAGTCAAAGCAAAGACCTTGCAGGGTATTTGACTCTGGAAAGACTGATACAACTGAAAGAGCGATGATCTACTAAATTCAAACAAACACATTTACGACTTAAGCCTTTCCTCTTCAGATGCCAACATTATGGCAGACTGACCCGAGCGGACATATTCCGTTTCCGCGGGATAGAGGTTTAGAGAAATGATTCCTGAAACAGAAAATCCAAAGGAGGCGAAACAGTAAAAACTGAAGTACTGCTAAAAGGGGCGTACTACTAGATTTAAACAAACATATTTACGACTTAAGCCTTTTCCTATATATGTATTATCAATCTTGCAACAGAAAACTAATTTTTTAACATATAAAGCACATATGGAAAGTTTCCATAAAAATAAATATAGTCAATAAATAGATATGAAAATGAAAATATTGTTGCAAAAGTAGAAAATGCTCATCTTGGGCAATTTCACTTTTGAAATCACGGATGTTTTCAAAAGTCGTTTGTTGTAGATGATTCAAAATGTATCTGTACGAATATTGTGACAAACGGAGATGTTGACAGTTTCTTCCGCGCCCACCTCGTTTTTCACAATTATGAGTTATACCAGTACTCCACACAACATTTCTTCTCAAGCAACTGCCTGCTGTTCCACATAAACTGTAACCCCATTGGTGGAAGACAAATGACAGCTGTCGCATTGACTTTTGTTTAAGTCGGAAATAACTCACAACCCCTGGATTGACAGCTCGCGTCGATACCGACTGAGCTACCGGGGCTCTACAACTTCATATTTAAAGATCAATGCAAAGACAACATCCGAGGAAAGATAAGTAAATCTGGAAAAAATGAATAAATAATCTTAATAAAGTTTCCTTAAAGCATTATGAGAAAAGCAGAAATTGATTTTTATGGGTAACTTCTCCCTTTTCCACAATAAATTGCACGTGTTTACAAGTAAAGCATGTGTTTTTCAAGATATTTTCACTTTATATAGATGTGAAATTGTATCTCTAGCACTGAAACCGTAGTAACATGCCATTTTCTGCAGGAAATAACCTGAGAAAAAAAAGTGTTTGTTTTAAGATGAATAAGAAACATTGTGTAAAAAGAAGAAATCAATCTTCATGTTTATACTGGTTAAGCGTCCGCCTCGGGTGCAGGAGGTCACGCGATCGATCCCAGGTCGGATCATACTTAATTCATTAACAATGGTAGTAATGGATGTCCCTCCTTTGCGCTCAGAATTGTGGGATTAGCAAATTACGACTGACTCGTTTGTGTGAGGGTAAACGGACGTATAGTACTTGAAACTTATCAAGAAAAATACATGATAAAACGGAAACGTTATTGAAAACGGCGTAAACACCATACAAACAATGCCGATATCAGTAAAACACCATACAAACAATGCCGATATCAGTAAAACACCATACAAACAATGCCGATATCATTAAAACACCATACAAACAATGCCGATATCATTCAATTATCTAGTCATGTATTGATCACTCAAAAACATATCTATGGTAAATACCGAATGGGACAATGAGTAGAAAATGTGAGCCCCGGTAACAATTAACGTGTGCTGTCAATCCTAGCTTGGCTAATGTTCTTTCCAACGTTTGTCAACATTTAATGCGACAAGCGGCATTCGTCTTCCGTCAATGGGATAACAGTGGAAAAGCAGCCAATTACTTGGAAGACTGTATCGGTGTGAGAAAGTCAGGATACACATGGAGAAGTGAACTGGCCGCCGTGATATGACAGATTATTGTTTTTGAAAACGGCAGTCAAAACCGTGGGATTTAAAGTCACTTATAGTATTATATGGTTATAATTTTTCAACCATGCTGGCGCATTTAAGCGCATCTTTAGTGAACTACCTTTTAATGCATTTTAGCACTAAGAAGTAAACTATTTTATTGCCCAATATTTTCAACTTTATTCAGTAGTTTTTCGAAGATATTTTCAAAGTCGTCTGCTGAAGATTTGTTGTATGAGGGAAAGGATAAATATGCTCGCTGGTGGGATTTCTAAATAATACAGCTATTTTGCTTTGATACATTTTTTAAAAAACGTTTGATAATTTGCAAAGGAACACTGTTTTAATGAGACAAAAGGAAATGGTTCTATCATTTGCATCTATGTAAGATAACGTAGTTTTTGGCAGTTGCGACCAAGTTGTCGTAAAGACCTTTAAATAACTGTGCTATAGCGTATTTAAGTAGAGTTAATCCTTTTCCCCATACAAACGCTTTTTGACGCTTTTGCAGAAGACGACGTTTGAAAACAGTGTGACAAAGGAGAACTTGCTCACGATGAGCAGCTTCTCCATGTGCCACAAGTTGTTCAACTTTATTCAATAATTGTTCTTTCATTTATCGAGTTTCCCTGTGCTGTATTAGATTAGTTCAAAGATCTCAGCAGTTGAATTGTTTCTATGCGGAAAAGGGTTAATTAAAGGGGAATGTCTGAATCTTTGCATTCGAATGTTTTCACAGAATAACTCGCAATGCACCATCTTTGACGTTTCGGTTATGTCATTTCTGCCAATTAATTTACCTTTGTGTTAACTTAGTGAACATGAGTCGGTAAAGCATGCACACGTTTTAACCCTTTCCCTCATACGACAATTATGCAGCAGACGACTTTGAACATAATTTGACAAAATATAGAAAATCTCCATAATTGAATGTATAACCTATGACAAAAAGTGGAAAACATTCACGGTGACAAAAGGAGAAATTGCACGTTTGTTACTATGTTTTCAAAAAGCCGTCTGCTGCAGAGGCGTCAGAAAGCGTCTATACGAGGGAAAGGGTTAAACTAAATCAACTGGTTGTTTTTCACACGAGGATTTTGAATTTTCGAAATTTTCTCTAGTTATGGTTATCCATCGTCGGAAAATGTGTTCCAAAAGAGCCGGGATTCGAGCTCAAGAGTTCTGAACTGTTAACCAATTTCGTCTTTACAAAGTAGGTTTAGTGATGGATCAAAATAGTTCAGTTATGCTACAGTAAACAGTATAAAATTGGTCGCAGTTGGGCTTTAAGTACTCCGTCGTTTAGAAGATTAATTAACCCGTTCCTACGTATAACAACTCCGCTGCCAACAACTTTGAAAACATATGAATTTATCATTTCTATAAATATAAGTATAGAACTCGGAAACAGTTTAAACCACTTGGAAAAATGGAGAAATTGCTCATCATGAGAACATAATTATTTTGCCACAATGTTGTTTGACAGGTCGTCTGCTGTTACTGCGCAGAAAAGTTTTTCGGTGTGGGAAAAGGTAAAAGTCTACGTACTCCTCTGTATATTACAGGACTGGTCAATTCGGCCTTAATTCAGCCTGGTATTTAGACTATTCAAATGCTTTGATCGGCTTAATAACATCAACAATAATAACGGTATTAAAATCCAGGATTTGTAGTGAATGAACGGCGTGTGGAAAATAATTAAAGGGTGTGTGACTTTATATACATGATTCATTAAATTAATACAGTGTATATGGAATTGTATACAGAGTTTGGAAACATTTGGATTAATTAATAAAGCTTTCTATCTCCGGTAGTTGCCACACACCAGAAGAATTCCATTGCAGAGGGAGGTTTATGCTTATCCCTTAAGTATTTATCGTTTATCTGATAATGATGTTGATGTTCAAAAATATCTGTAGTAAAAATAAATGTGTTACACCTGAAACATCAGAAGTTTGCATTCAGTGCAGAAATTGAATCATTGTAGGAAAAGAAGACATTGCTCATTGTGGGCAATTTCTTCTTTGCCAAATCTTTTTTAACAATCGTTTGCTGTTTATTCTTAATATGTCGTCTAGTTCAGGTAAAGGGTTTATAGGTATGTGGGCATATATACATGGTATAATTAATACGGACTTATTTGTTTCTATTTTACAAATACGGATTTTTAATTTAACGGTTTGTTTCCTTGCACTTTTCCTACATATTCAGTCGCCTCAAGAAACGAATAATGTATTGTCGAAGATCGTTCTGGAAGCAATGTGTACTTAATTAAAACGTGTTGGATTTATACAAGACAAACGAAACACACACACATGCACGAATGTCTGCAAAAAAGACATCTTAGATATGAAATGGCAATAAAAGTGAAACTTAATCTGTTAATAATTTAGATATATTAACAAAAAATATGATACTTTTTAAAAAAAGCAATCGTTATTACATGCTGTACATAGCGTAACGCATGTGTACACTTATTGGATATTTTTTCTAAAATAACAGTTAAACCGCCCGCTTTATCGATAACCCCGCTATCTCGACATCGATGTTGTTGACATCCCGCTGATGTCGATTTCTGGTCAAATCACTTATTTACTTGATGGAATCGATCAAGATCCAATTCAATCACTTATTTCGAAACATTTTTATAGTCGACTTCAAGAATCGAATGTCATCTGTCATTTACAAACCTTCCATATATTTGCCAATTCATTTACAAACCTTACATGTTATGTATTCGCCAATTAATTGTTATTTTTTTCCGTTTCCAGGAGACTGTAATTGGTATGAATACTGACGATGTTCACCGACAAACCATTCGAAAACATTTTAAAAGTTCTTGAGTTAGTGATTGGTTATGGTTAACTCAGTTGATACTGGAATCGAGCAACCTTGCTTCACAAAGTGAGATAAAGTTTCCGACAAAAAAAAGTTGGCAAAGCAATACTAAATTTATGAATGAAAATGTGAAAGTTGGCAAAATTGATACAAAGTTTGTGACCTAAAAATGAAAAGTTGGCAAACTGTGACAACATTTGCGACCAAAAATGAGAAAATGGCAAAGAGAGACTGAACTGTAACACCGAGGATTTTAAAATGGCGTTCTTGTGTCCGAGTCGTCACGGAAGAAGTAAACACAGGCGTGGTAAGTAGATTATGGTGTGACTACTGTTACAAGGTTCTAAAATAGGAGATTTTTAAAATTCTTCTTTTCCCAAAATATTGAAAAACTTGAGGTAAAATGCAGCACTTATTTCAAGTCTTTTGAATAAATTTGCTGTAAAATACGCCTGTTGGACATGTGTTTTAACTGCTTCTTCAAATTAGAGAGGGTTTACTATACACTTATCTCTTATTCTTTCGAAATTGACATGCTTATCTTGTAGCTAACCTTTGCTTAGAATTAATAGATGAGTAGCGGATGTGCGTGAAGTAAGCCGGAGTAGCCGAAAAAGCCGGAACTGCGGCTGAATTACCTAGCCGGAATAGCCAAACTCCGACTACTTCGGCTGTATTAACCAGCCGGAAAAACGGCTATACTGGTCACCCTAAAGCTTAAACGACATGCATTCTGTGAAAATACATAGTTTGTACATTTAAATATTGGCTGAATTTTAATGCTAAAACGGCAACTAGTGAATCTCGTAGGCCTTGTACGAATCGAACCTGGTGGGAGCGATTATGTCGGCGCTACACATGTTTAACTCTTTTTAAACTCAAACGGGACAGGTGCGAATCGAGAAAACCAACTTGAACAGCCGGAGTTCCGCCATCTCAAGCTGTATTTATCAGCCGTAAAAGTAATCGTTTCGGCAATTCTCGCTTGCCTGAACTGTATTAACGTACAACCTTCAATTATGTGCGAACATATTGTCTTGAAAATTTTATTCTTGGCTTAATTTGTCATCTAGGGCGACTTAAAGCCAGATCGGGACATCGGTTGCATCATGCTTAATTCTCTAACTCGAAAATCTCAACTCCGACCGTCGGCGCAAAACATGTTAGGGTGTCAGCTAAACTCTTAACTCAAACACGTCGGGTGCAAATCCTGGAAATCATAACGAGTATCAATCCGCTGAAATAGCCAGAGGTCCTACACATCCGGCTGTATTAGTTCTGGCGAGCCTGGACTGTCTTTTTGGACCATCTGAAGTATCTGGAAATGATCTGGAAATTTTCATATTGTCTTGGTCTTATACTTACTGTGACTCAGAGCCAAAGTAGGCCCAACTCCGGCTAGGTTTGCAGTTAAAATCTCTAACAGGAAGGGTGAAAGGTCGTGTCAGTTTGGGTCTCAATCATGTGGCATGCATCAATGGGCCGCTCAATCCATGCATCTCGAAAACGAGGCACATACAGTCGATAAGGGGAGTCACTCTGTCATTAATCCGGCTGGACGGATGCCAGTTAAACTCTATAATTAGAGTGAACGCGCCTCAAACTGACTTCGTGTTGCATGAGGTACTATTTCGCCAAGTTACGTCAGCCGGCTGCCATGCCCAGCCGCAGTTGGGATTTCCCGACAATGTCCCGACTTTGCAGCCGTCCTGTTAGAGAGTTTAGCTGGCATCCTGACATTTGTCTACCCAGATGTATGGCAGCTGGCTGCAATGTACATATGAAGTTTGCATTTTGGCCAAGTCTGCAGCCCAGTTTAAATGGAATCCTGACATGTGTCAGGTGAAAGTGACACACTCTGGCTCCGAGTCTCACTAGCTGGATTCCACCCGGATTTATGGCAGTCGGCTGCAAAACCCAGCCGGGATTGGGCCGACAGAGTAGCTCCCAGCCTGGTTATGGCGTGCCTATTGTCAGAGTTAGATGGATAGGGCTTTGGTTGATGCATGTCAGATGAAAGCGCCTCAAAATGACTTCGTGTTGCATGAGGTCCTGTTGTGCCAAGTTCCGACTTCCATGTTCAGCCCGAGTTAGGTTTACGCGACAAAGTCCCGACTGTGCACCCGTCCTGTTCTAATTAGAGAGTTTAACTGCCATCCTGACGTGTGCCAGGGGAAAGTTTTACTCTCTGGCTCCCGTGTCGCAATAGCCGGATTCCACCCGGATTTATGGCAGCTGGCTGCAATGCTCATATGAAGTTGGTGGTATTTTGGCAAAGTATACAGTCCAAATCCGGCTTCATTTTGCTCGAATTAGAGAGTTTAATTCGCATCCTGACATGTGCAGGTGAAAGTAACACACTGGCTCCGAGTCAAGCTAGCCGGATTCCGCCGGAGTTGGGCCGACAGATAGGCTCCCAGCCTCGTTTTGCGTGCCTCTTTATCGGGATAGATAGATAGGGCGGTTGCTTGATGCATGCCAGATGAAAGCGCTTCATATTGACATTGTGTCGCTTGCAATCCTGTTTCGCCAAGTTGCTGCCACACCCATACGGAGTTGGGATTGCCCGACAAAGTCCCGACTGACTGCCATCCAGCCGGATTTATGACGAAGTGACTCCCGATAAAGATTTTGCGTGCGGTCCATTGATGCATGCCATGCGAAAGCGACCCAAACTGACTAAGACACGACTTTGCATCCTGTCTGTTCTCATAAGGGATTCTTTACTGCAAAACCTAGTTGGAGTTGGGCCGACTTTGACCCCGAGTCGCACTTAGTACAAGATTAAGACAACATGAACATTTCAATATAATTTACAGATACTTCAGATGATTCAAGCGTGTACATATAGACAGTTTAGGATCGCCAGAATTAATACAGTCAGAGTTGTCGGAACTCCACTTATTCCGGCGAATTATTTTTCGTTATGATTGCCAGGATTTGCACCCGACATGTTTGAGTTAAGAGTTAAGCCGATATCCTGACATGTTTTTCGCCGTCGGTCAGAACTGGGATTTTCCCAACAAAGTCCCGACAGTATCCGGATATTTCGGCTGTTCCGGCTGGTTAATATAGCCGGAGTTCCGCACTTGGGTAGCGGACAGCAAAGTCCAAGAGCAATCCTTTCCCACATACAACAAATATGCAGCAGGTGACTTTGAAAACATCTAGGTTAAAAAATAGTATATAGTATAAAATACTCTATAATAATAACGGTAATTATTCAAAATATTATAAAATTAGGAAATTGTTAATATTGAGCAATTTCTCATTTTGCCAAAATGTTTTCAAAAGTTGTTTGCTACAGATGCTTTAAAGGTGGTTTTACACGAAATTCCATCTAAGTTCGCAAGTGCTGTGTAATAATCTAGTATAAAATTGTGCTGCTTAAAGTTACGTATAACCCTTTCCCACAAATTACAACTTAACAAGCATCTATGCAAGACATATGGACAATATCCCCTAGACTAAGCCAGTTTTATAAGTTTGTTTTCATATTTGTACCTCTAAAAAATAGATTTTCCATACAAACACTACTAAAATCCATTTAAATCGGCATTCATTTCCTAATATTTGAACCTATGCGTAAAATAGAATAGTTTTTATTGTTTGAAAAGTTCGACCCAAAAATGTAAAAGTCTTGTAGAGAGAAACTGTGTAAATCGTGTGCATATAAACATGCAAGTGTGCAATTTAAGATAAAATAAAAACGTATGCAGTTGTAAATCCAAGTGTGTATGTTGTACAAATATTTTCTTTTTTACAGACATCCATTCCAGCATCTTGGAGAGGATAAGCGAAGGTGTTGACCTTGACCCCGCTGTCAAATATGAACTTGGCAGACTGAATGCACATAATCCGGCAGCCATCCGAATATTACTCCACGATTTTACTGCATGCAGTGAGGGTGAGCTAACAGTGAGACAAGGCCAAAAAGTCCATATTCTGTTCAGAGAAGGCGATTGGGCTTATGTAGTGAATGCTGATAAGAAAGAAGGTGTCGTACCATTTACTGCTTGCGCTAAACTTGTGACTGCAACGACTAAGAAAGTGACGGCTTCAAATACTTTACCGGAAAGTGTTCAAACTCAACACAATCAATCAGATCGAATTAACAACAACACATATAATATTAAGGCAGATAAATCACGTGTGGTTCAACAAGTTCCCAATAACAACTTTAAAGACACGTTTTCAAATGTATTGGCAGGCGACTTATTGTTATCAACAGACTGGTCCAACCATTCCCATAAACACCATGCAACTGTCAATGCTTTAAAAGCCAAATGTGAGTCGCAGTCTAGTGATCATTATGATGACAACAGAAATCTCATACAGACATTTTTTGAATCGACACCGTACGAGAAACTTCCAAAATTTCTGGAAATCTTTAATTCTTTAAATGAAGGCGATAGTACACCACGGGACAGGCAATTATCGACCGATACTGTTGAGACGTCATTCATGAGCAATTCTTCAGCAGTTTTTCCGGACGATACATACATCACTCTGTTTGATTTTCGAGGTAAGCAGTAGGCCAATATTCGTCCTTTCTTTCAAGTCATACCGATATTGTTATGTACCACAGGGTACCAGTCTTATCATATATAGTCTCATTATATATCAAACAAAGGCGGGTGGTATGTTGGTTTGGCATCGTCTGTCCGTACGTCCTTCCATACGTCCTTCCATACGGCCATCAGGAGTTATATGTAGCGTATAGACATGATTTATATCATAATTACCTTGCGAGCATTCTGAACGCCGAATTGAACATCCAATCTAGAGTTCATGAGACCATTTATATCCATCATATATCGGTCAAACTCTAAACTGGGTCACCATGTGGGTAATTAACTAGGTCACTAAGTCAACGTTTAGAGAAACATTGTGAACACTCTTGAAACTTCTTTTTTTTTTCAACGGGGTTCATCAAATCCCAGTCATTTTCGAAACTGGATCATGTATGGTAAAAAAGCTTGTTCACTAGGACACATTTAATAAAACACCTTGTGAACACACTTGTTAAGTAACACCTATACCAAGTTGGTCCAAGCGCTCTGTTACACTTTTTACTTGGCGTAGGACCACATATCAATGAGTAAAATCGTTTCTTTTCGGTTTGTTTGAACAATTAAAATCAGAATAATTGAATTAGAAAACCAGCGGAATAAACGCAATAATACCTCAAAAAACCAGTTGTTCCCCTTCGTAGAAATAAATAATCTGAAAATGAGCCACGTCACACAATAACCGATCATTGGAGTTGTTATCTGTCAAAATTGGTCGGAAGTGCATGCTGATCCGGATCTTGGCGGCCTCTTACATGAGAATATAGAATATTTGCTTTCGTCTGACCTGTCTTTAATACCACTACCACACACATAATGGCTAAACGAATATATGTTTCATACAAATATTACTTGTTCTATTTAAATGATTTTTTTTTCAATAACAGGTAGTCATAGAGATGACCTTGACATTGACCGAGGTGATATGATAGTTGTACAAGACAAGAGTGATCCATTCTGGTACTGGGTCAGAAAACAAGAAGGCGGTGAGGGATATGTACCCAGTAACTACATCGGGGACATAAACGGTAATTATCCTTTGATTGATTGAATGGTGTTTAACGTTCAACAGTATTTTAGTTTTTACTACGGCCAGTTCCCATAACAATGTTTCAAGTATCTGGTGTTCTCATGCGAGAAATTAATGTCACAGAGAACTGACTTTTCACATGATTTGGTCAATCGGCTGTATATTAATTGTGCTAATATTTTAACAATATGGTTTATAGTACGGTAGATACGAAAGTACATGGGGGAGAGAATAAGACGGCATGGTGTGTACCCAGTAACTGTATCAGGTACATACATGGTAGATATAGTTAATAATGGTACTTAGTCAGGCTTCTTTTAAAAGTTCACATCGACTTATAGCAACACGATTACTGAAACAGACGAGTTAGTATGCTTTTTCTCCCCAATAATAACTATTCTGGTAAAAGTAGATAGTGTTCATTTTGAGCATTTTCTCATTTTGTCTTAATGATTTCAAGGATCGCATGTTTTGAAACCGTTAAAACGAGAGTATATGTGGAAAAGGATTAAACCTTTCAAATTATATATTTCATCTAGATCCAAAAGTAGTTTCCATACTTGGAGACAGAGAAAAGAGAAGAGGTTTACGCGATAAAATCATCACACATGACTTAGACTGTAGGTGTGAGGATTGTTTATCAACCATATCACCGAGAACGGACACATCGAGTGTAATATCCTCTACTTTAAATAGTGAAACAAAGAAACGACCTCCTAAACCACCCCGATTGAGGATAAAGGAACCACATGATTCAACACGGTCAAACCGGAAACAGTCCTCTTCGAGGCATAATCAAACCCCAAACAATACAGAACATTCGAATACTCGAGAACATTCAACTCATAGAGATCAGTTGGCCCACAGAGAACATTCAGCTCATAGAGAACATTCAACTCATAGAGAACATTCAGCTCATAGAGAACATTCAACTCATAGAGATCAGTTGGCCCACAGAGAACATTCAGCTCATAGAGAACATTCAACTCATAGAGATCAGTTGGCCCACAGAGAACATTCAGCTCACAGAGAACATTCAGCTCATGGAGAACATTTTGCTCAAAGAAAACATTCGAATAATGGAGAGCATTCCATTCATGCAGAACAGATGACTCATAGAAAACATTCAGCCAACGAAGAACATGTTGCTCAAAGAAAACATTCGAATAATAGAGAACATTCAATTCATGCAGAACAGATGACGCATAGAAAACACTCAGCCAACGGAGAACATTTTGCCCATAGAGAGCATTCAAATCTTGGAGAACATTCGAATAATAGAGAACATTCCATTCATGGAGAACAGATGACTCATAGAAAACATTCGAACCGTACAAACCATTCAAGTAGTGAACAAAATAAACCAAACCTTACATCACATCATTTATCATTGGAAAATCTCGCCATTGTCAATGACAAACCTGATGGGTCAAGCAATCAATCAAATGGTGTACAATATCCTTCTGAGGTAGATCTACACCACCGGTCCAGAAAGAAAAGCCGTCGAGATCGAGGCTCAAACTACCGCGAGTACCGCTCACAGTCCCGGCGTTCTTACACGTGCGAGGAATCGAAAGACTATTTTGATGCCTATTTTTATGACGAGCCAGATCCTAATTACAAACCACGTCCTGGTGGGGATAAGGCAAATGTTGTGAATGTGTCTGAAATTCTGAAACACCGAAATGCTAATACAAATGAAAATGGGAAAGGATCAGTGGGGAAAAACTCGACTCAACCAAGAAATGTGTGGTTGAAAAACGGGTCAGCTGATATTGGGCATAATATACAAAACCTTAGACAATACATGCAAACACTTCCCTCTACAACCATAGGTGGTGATCCGAACGAAAATCGAGAAAATGACGGGAACACATCAACAAATGAAGCAGCCAACCAAGCAGCACATTTGGAACCGTTTGCTAAAGAACGCAGGGGTAAACGCAAGGACTGGTCCTTTGGATATCCAATAAAAATAAGATCTAACTGTAATTCAAGAACGTCGTCTACTAATGATTTAAGTAAAGATGAAATCCATAAATCTGGCGAAAGAAATAAACGTTATAGTGACAATGGTTCACGTACTAGAACATCTTTGAACTCTCCCGGAACTAATAAAAGTGAAAATCCTGCATGTATGACTAAATCAGTAGGCAGTCAAACAGACTTAAAAGACGTCGGTATCAGCCATACTGAATTAGGAGAACCAAGTGACCAAATGTTTCTTGACCTGCTCAGCGCCACTGACAATTTATTAGAAGTATCTGAAAAGATACTGTCTAGTAACAAAGCTCAAAGTAATACCGTAGAACTTGTAGACGATAAGGGTGGCGATAGACGCTCATCCAGCAGTGAGACTGACGACGATGTCAATGAAAAATGTAGTCACTTTATCATGAACCAGGCCATAGGTGCAAACTACGGTCAGCTGACGAACAGAAGTGAAACGAGCTGTACACATGCTTCGGGCACTAGTGAAACTTCTATCATGGGATATTTTGATCGAACCATGGATCTTCTAGATGATACATCTTCCGATAATACTTCTAACGTTGTGGGAAAATGTTTGATCAAAGGTAATACGTCTACTGTGGTTCATATTTCAAACGAAAATGATGATAACACTGATATGCATAATAACAGCAAAATATGTTTAACCGACACAGGAAAGGAATCATGCATTATGACTTCAAATAACAATAACGTTTACAGTGAAAACGGCTGTAATGCCGGCAACAATAATCCCAACAGATCTTCATCTTCTAAGAAATCGTCTCAATATAGTGAATCAAACCTAGCTGCCAATGAAACCGATGTCTTCATGGATGTGAGAGGTATAACTGAGTTCGTTGTTCAGTTCGATTATGAACCTGAAGCGGAAACGGAATTGGCGATACCAATTACTAAGAATGAAATTCTCCATATATCGTTGGATATCCAGGAGGATGAGTGTTGGTATTGGGCGTTCAGTCCACGTCTAAGAACATACGGTTACGTTCCCAAGATGTACGTGAAAATACCATTAGTGACAGTCATCTAAACAATGGAGTAGATCTAGTCGTAAATGAAGAATGTCGTACAAAGTTCTAGGCTTCATCACTTTACAGCCACAAAACCAGTGAAGCTACACTTCTGTATTCTTTTTACAGAACTCATTTGCATACTTAGGCGACAAGTGAAGACTCTGGTGAGACTGTACATAGTCTTCACCTTCCAGTTCTGCTATGAGATCCTCTTTAGACCATAATTAAAATGGTTTTGAACCGCGTTTTGTTGTGCAATATCTACCTGACATTTGCACAAAGGTAATTCACGACACGAAATACAAGTATGTTCAACATAGTTATGTATATACATACATTCATTAAAGATTTATTAACATCTTAATATAAGTTAATATGCATAATTGCACCGAGGTAGGGGCAATGTCAACATTTTCAAGTTATGTAGAGACACCTGTCTACTCTGGCACCAGAATTAGTAAAATGTGATCTTCTTTTTTTTTAATAATTTCTTTTTTTCATAAAAGCAAGAGCTTTAAAGGTAGGGCCTAATGGCTTATTATTACTCTCGCATTTTACTATACAGTTTGTGTCTCCGACTTACCTGTATCTATAGCATTACATTGCATGTAGGCGGACAATAAAGACGTGACTAATCGGATGCAACTGCTCGCCTGAGCAGTCTTTATTGTTAGCAACAACACCTCTTTCGTCGATAAAGAATACAGTAAACACCTTTTGCCGCCTCTGCAGCATACGACTTTCGGAAACGTTGTGACAAAAAGAGAACATGCTCAAAACGAGCAATTTCTCCTTTTGCCACAACATTTTTCAACTTTTTCCCGTAACTGTACCTAAACTTATAGAGATTTTCTATATTTTAGCAGAGGTTTGTTCAAAGTTGTCTGCTGCAGTCTTGTTGTATATGGGGAAGCGGTCCTGCATGAATACATGAAACAACATTTGCGCAATTGTAACACATGTAGATACAAAATTACTGCGCATCCATCCTAAGAAAACTAAGAAAATGGGTGCTACTTTACAGGAGTTTCTTGCAACAATAGTCGATAAATGTGCAGGGCCAGATCGGACTGCGCTGATTGATTTCATCTACTGCAATCGTGTCAAGTATCATCCGTATCAGGAGAAAAGTTGAATACTGTTTAGGAAGCTTCAGATTGACAAACAGAGGTTTTTTCGATCTTATTAGTGCAGATATTGATAGTGTCTGGTTGAAAACGCCCTATGCAAAGCTAGCGCTGTCGCGTTGTATTTCACTCATATAGACGCTTTCTGACGCCTCTGCAGCAGACGGCTTGTTGAAAACATAGTGACAAAAGAAGAAATTGCACAAAATGGCAATTTCTCCTTTTGACACAATGTTTTCCACTTTTAGTTATCCATTCAATTAAAGAGATTTTCCACTTTTTGACAAAATATGTCAAATAAGTCGTCTGCTGCAGAATTGTCGTATGAGGGAAAGGGTTAAACATGAAAGAACAATTATTGACTAAAGTTGAAAACATTTTGGCAAGAGGAGTTATTGCTTGCTATGAGCAATTTCTCCCTTTGTATCAATGTTTTAAAAAGTCTGCTGCTGCAAAGGCATCAGAAAGCTTCTGTATGAGGGATAGGGTTAACCCTTTTCATGATATGGATGCATTTAAAAGCATTGTTGGATAAAGAAACAAATTTTTTTTGCAATAATATGTGTTGAGCTTGTCATCAATTTCTGTGAACAACATTTTCTCCTAACCAACTGAGCAAATTTCAAACAAACTTCATTCTTGCGCATAAAGTAAATAGAGTGTTGGTTATGTCCAATCTCAAGTATATGAAAAAGATTTATATTTTTTTTATTTCAAATGTAATTGTATACAACAACTGCAGCAGACAGTTTTGAAAACACCAAGGCAGAACTATGGAAAATCTCCATTATGTAATGTATATATACTGAAAAGACTTGAAAACATTGTAGTAAAAGGATCAACCTTTTCAAATGTCATCTGCTGTAGAAGCGTCCGTATGTGGGAAAAAGTAAATTGTATATTAATCTTTGTCAAAACAAATTTTCCCATATTTCTAGCGCAAGAGGAAGTGTCAAGGACGTCTCTAGAACCGGTGATACATAAACCAACTAGAGCGGATGACCTCACAGTGAGAATGTTTGAAACTAAAGCGCAAGGACAAGACAGGTATGAAATGCGGTCATATAAACCCTTTCTCATGTGTAGACACATTCTGGATGACACATCGGCATCAGACAACATTTGAAAACATTGTGACAAATGGAAACATTATCCATTATGATCATTTTTAGCTCACCAGAGCACAAAGTGCTCAGGTGAGTTTTTGTGATCGCCTTTTGTCCATCGTCCGTTGTTTGTCGTCCTTGTCAACATTTGCTTGTTAACACTGTAGAGGCAACATTTTGCATCCAATCTTCATGAAAGTTAATCAGAACATATATCTCCATCATATCTAGGCCAAGTTCG
>JAUELF010249300.1:763-11995 GCA_031471495.1 Clinocardium nuttallii | reverse complement strand
AGTCAATGAGACGGACAAAATCAGGGAGAGTGTTTCCAATGAAAGTGACTTTAACTGCATTTGTGGGCATACATTGTCTATTTTTTATTCTGTCCATTTTTAAAATAGGTCTAGATGTTTCCAAATTGTTAAGTACTTCTTCATTGTTTTTAGAGTTGTCTGTCTGAAGCAGGTTGAATACAACCCCTATACATGTTTCCACAGTATCGGGGTTGGAGGCCACCGCCTGTATACTGCAGAGTGCAAATTTTCCCATGTTGATTATTTTTTGGAGGGTTTCGGCCGATTTGGGTTGTGCTAGTATTGCTCCATTCTTTAAGAGAATAATATTTAGTAGTAGTCCGGTCAGGGCCTGTGCTATGCCAGGGGAGAGAGATATAGGGGAAACTCCCATAAAATGGGCCCAGGTGTTTTTTGACAGCACATGCCTCTGACCGGCGTTTACTGGTTCCCCGTGTTCTAAGTAGTTTCTGTGTATAGAAGTATGCATATCTAAGTAGGGGATTTAATTGATGTAATGAGTAAAACATTGTACTGAAAGTATTAAAAAGTACTAAAAAGTGTACTTAGGTGAAGTGGTTCGTAGAATAATAAGTTGATGAAAGTTATCTTGATTGGTATACACTGGGCCGCCACTCTAGACTGTACAATATCGAGTTTGACCTTCAGTGTTGAGATGATTCTAAGTAAGGGAGGTAAATGAAACAACACATAAACAAGTTTTATTAAAAATTAACAATTCAGAATTATTTCCGCCTGATAATGATTAAGAATATTGACTAGTTTCCCGGTCGGCAGCAACTCCACTCACAACCGAGAGCAGCATCGACAATGTAGAAAAGGAAGCTTTCTGTTGACAATTGTGTTGACTTTCTTGTACTGCCTCGGAGTGGATGGGGAACTGACAACACAAAAAAACAGTCTTCACTGGAATTACCAAAAAGAGAACATGTAACAGGTAACGGGAGAAGAAGTGGATACCGTGTTGAAAGAAGGTAGCAATGACATTCGACGGGAGGGTAAACCCGTATTCTGCTGCTGTGATGTTGATATCTCTGAGATTTGTCTGAGGTGAAGGTGGATTTTCGCCTGGCCGTTGTTTATACCGGAAGTGAATGAATGAATCAATGTATCGCATGCTCATTAACCGAATTTGCTGAGTATATAAAGATCAGCATGCACGTCAATGATATTTTAAAATGTAAATAAGAAGATCGGCTCTCACGTCAATGATGTTTTATAATGTTAATACTTATAAAGATCGGCCAGCACATTAATAGTTTGATAAAATGTAAGGTGGAGAACAGTCCGCAGATAAATGGTACTTCAAAATGTAAATAGTCAGATCGATATGCACGTCAATGGCATTTTTAAAATGTAAATATGAAGATCGACACGCAATCCGATGTAATTTTTAAAATGTAAATATGCAAATCGACATGCACATCAATGATGTTTAAAATGTATAAACGAAGATCAGCGCGCATATTAATGGGTTTTTTAAAATGTAAATACGAAGTTAGCCCGTACGTCAATGATATTTTTTAAAATGTAAACAAACAGATCGACAAGCACATATTTGGTATGTTTCAAATGTTAAAATGTAAGCATGCACATTGATTTATTTTTAATTTGTAAATACGAAGATCAGCTCGCACATCAATGGGTCTATTTCAAATGTAAGTACGAAGATGAGCACGCACATCAATGTGTTTTTTTAATGTAAATACGAAGATCAGCCCGCACGTCAATGATTTTTAATTGTTGATAAATATATCGACATATGCCCATCAATGGTAGTTTTCAAATGGAAATACGAAGATCAGTACGTACATCAATGGTTATTTTTAGTAGTCAATACGAAGATCAGCCCGAACGTCAATGGTATATTTTAAATGTAAATGAACAGATCGCCATATGCCCATCCATGGTAGTTTTCAAATGTAAAGACGAAGATCAGTACGTACATCTATCGTTTATTTTAGAATTTAAAAATGAAGATCAGCCCGCACGTCAATGATAATTTAAAATATAAATAATTATAAAGATCGACCTGCACATCAATGGTATTTTTATAATGTAAATATGAAGATGAGTCTCACATCTATGGTATTTTTAGAATGTTAATATAAATATCAGCCTGGACATCAATGGTATTTTTAAAATGTATGAAGATATGTGTGACTGTAAACGAAACCTCTCAACATGAGTCATGCCCAAAATATTTACAGCCCTCTTAAATTGTAGTTTTGTGTTTCCTAAGGATACGTTCACTTGGTGCGAGTTTGAATACCCAAATAATACCCCTACTGTTTTTGCATGACTAATTCTGAAGCCCCACTCTTGGCACTAGCGCCAAATGGAATCAATTCCTATCTGTGCCTTTCTGTGTATGTATTGAATATTACCTACACATAGGCAACTGCCTGAGTCGTCGGCAAATTGGCTAAAAACCATCTCTGACTCCTCAGATACATCAGGGAAATCACTGATTAATAGGGCAAAAAAGTAGAGGGGAATTTATGGCGCCCTCGGGCGTACATCTCGTCTGAGTTTGAGTATCTGAGAGGGTCCCCTCGACTTTAACTGTGCTTTTCCTGTTCAACAAAAGTCCCGTATATAACTGAAGCATCGTCTCGTGATTCCGTGTTTTTTTAAAATGTGTATAGAATGCCTGAATGCCAAGCCAGATCGAAAGCGGCCTCTAGGTCAAGAAAAATCGCTAGAATATGATGCCCTCTATTTTAAGAAGCCTTTCCGAAGCCAGATTGAAGGGGATTTTTGATATTTTTCGATTTTAAAAGTCGTTCCAAACGTGCCTGGACCATCCCCTTTAGCAATTTGCCAGGGTGAGATGTCAGGCTTATCGGTCTACATGATTTATGTTCATTTTTGTCTTTGCCTTTGTTATGCAGAGGTATCAGGCAGGCTAGCTTCCAATCCTCCGGAAGCTCGCCTTCAACCCATACCTTATTGAACAACATTTGCCATATTTTGAGAGCTGTCTGTCAGTCTTTTAGTCCCTGAAGAGTGAAGTCGGTGTTAAGGGTTAAGTTTTCATTTAGTTTCTAAACGAGGAGAGTCTATGAACTATTGGTGCTCTTGTTCTAATTGTTTTTGATGACCAAAACTGATGGGTCTAGGTTCTCATCACTAGAGCATGTTGCGTAGTGGGATACAAGGGAATCCAAGGGGGGTAATCGAAACTCCTGCTGTGCTGTTTAATACACCCCCGTTGGAATGGTAGGATATCCTTCCTATTGAAGGCCAATCAGAATGACTGGATATCCTTACGTGTATATGTCAGTCCTATAGGGCAGGGTAGGCTAGACCGACTAGATGGATATCCTACATTTAAAGGCCATGTCAGAATGGATGGATATTGTGCATAGTCTAACCAGAATGTCGTGATATCTTAATTGTTTAAGTCAGTAAGAATGTCAGGATATCCAACATTTAAAGGCTATGTCAGAACGGCCGAATACCCTACTTTTCCAGATATTTGCTAATGCAGGTCTGTTGAAACATTTAAATTAATTTTCCCGATCGCGAATTGACAAACGGGAACTGCAGATGACCTTATGGACCAGTCGGTATACCCGGAACTTATCTGTTTGTGTCAGTCGGCCTAGCCAAAAATCAATTCATAGGTATGTCTGAACAGCCTAAATGTAATCTCAGCAGCCGGAAAATATATATTATAGTTTGCAAAATACGTCCGTAAGTGCGCTAAATTGACTTCGTTCGGCATTAGGTGCCGGTCCGTCGAATTGTACGTACATGGAGCGCTTTTGCACCAACACTGTTTGTGAATTGTCAAGCAACCTGACGCGTACAAGGTGCACGTTTAACATGCCGGCTTCTAGTTGCACACTTTGCGTTTCAACAACATGCGGAATAGCATAGGGTGAATACATCGTTCAGTCTAATGCACTCGCAAAAATGTGAACAAGATACTTCCGTGAATTAGATAATACAAGCATTACCGTCGGTACTGTGTCTGCATATTAAAGAATACAGTGGACTAAATGATGAATTCAGATAAATGTGTTTCACAGTGACCGCCTCATTAGTCTAGTGTGGGATGTGAAGCAGGTCCGCATACTTACTCCGGCTTAAAGTTGTCAGTATAATTACATAGACCTTTACATGTTAAGCACGCCACGTCTAAGTTCATGTTAACATTGAATCAATCGAAATTAAAACATGACTTATAAATTCATGTTACGCCACGTCTTAAGTCATGTTAACCTTGAATTAATATAATTAAAACATGACTTTGAAATTACGTTAGGGTCGCGAAATTACCTAAACAAGTAAAATGTAATAAGTATGTTAAGACAACTTACCAATATTCCTGCTGTTGATAAATAAAATATATTTCCTGTCTTCCTCACGTTTTCTTTTTATTGTTTACAATATACGTCAGGCCTTTTTGGAAGTTCAAAGTCGCATGGCGGGTCTTTATAATTATTTTTTTATCATCCGCAACTCACGTGGTACATTTCCTTATAAGGTATAAAGCACGGTCCATAGAATCCGTGATATTAACATATTTTACCTTTTAGACTATATCGGTAACCATTAATCGTATGGTCTGAAAGAGTTTACGAATGTAAATGCGAACGTTATATAAAGTTTATATAAATGAGAAATGTCAAAGGTTAAGACTTATTTCCTTGTCCAATAACGTTGCCATATTTGTCAAAGGTAATACTAAAAATAAACGTCACTTATCTATCAACACCAAAGTTTGCAATGTGAAATGAGTTTTCATGTGCAAAACATTGTGAGTAAATTCTCCTTTTCCACTATACACTCATCGCTTTAATAAGTATACCTTTATTACTATTATTATCTTTATTATTTAGTCATGTTTTTGTGATTATGGTCTAAAGACCGTCTGCTGCGGATTTATTGCATGTTGAAAAGGATTTCGGTTGTTATAATTATACGCTGTAACGGAAATAATAAATAAGTTGTTTAACTGGTTTGATTTTAATGTCGTTTTTAACGATATTTCAGTCACGGCGGCAATATACTTAACGTGTATTCGCTTTTCAGTTTTATTTTCATCTTACCAGTATTTCATACAACATGCTTTTTAGGCAACTGGCTTCCTTCCCATATAGCTTAGTTTAGCCTAGAACGTGCATTATAAAGGAAGTGCTCTATATATCTATAACATGCAGCATATCTGCCCTGCATCCGACATCAACTTATCATATACACTTATGTATATACTTATATCAGACATTAACCAGTATGTTGTAAACTGTATCATACACACTATACGTAATGAGTCCGTTATTCCCATAATGTATGTTGTAAAATGTGTCATATGCAATATGCGTAAGGAGTCAGTTATTCCCCTAATGTATGTTGCAAAATGTGTCATACACACTATACGTAATGAGTCAGTTATTCCCATAATGTATGTTGTAACTTGTGTCATATACAATATGCGTAAGGAGTCAGTTATTCCCTTCATGTATTTTGTAAAATGTGTCATACACACTATACGTAATTGTATATTGTGACAGTTATTTCAATCATCCATGTTGTAATATGCTGTACAAAACAAGTAGGTAATATGACAGTTATTTCAATCATCCATGTTGTAATATGCTGTACAAAATAAGAACTTAATATGACAGTTATTTCAATCATCCATTATGTAATATCCTGTACAATATAAGTACGCATTGTGACAGTTATTTCAATCATCCATGTTGTAATATGTTGTAATATGCTGTACAAATCAGGTTAGTAATATGACAGTTATTTCAATCATCCACGTTGTAATATGCTGTACACAATACGGATATAATATATAAGTTATTTCAATCATCCATTATGTAATATCCTGTACAAAATACGGACATAATATGACAGTTATTTTAATCATCCATGTTGTAATATGCTGTACAAAATACGGACATAATATGACTGTTATTTCAATCATCCATGTTGTAATATGATGTACAACATAAGTACATAATATGACAGTTATTTCAATTATCCATGTTGTAATATGCTGTACACAATACGGACATAATATATCAGTTATTTCAATCATCCATTATGTAATATCCTGTACGAAATAAGTACGTATTGTGACAGTTATTTCAATCATCCATGTTGTAATATGCTGTACAAAACAAGTAAGTAATATGACAGTTATTTCAATCATCCATTATGTAATATCCTGTACAAAATAAGTACGTATTGTGACAGTTATTTCAATCATCCATGTTGTAATATGTTGTACAAAATAAGTACGTATTGTGACAGTTATTTCAATCATCCATGTTGTAATATGTTGTACAAAATAAGTACGTAATGTTACAGTTATTTCAATCATCCATGTTGTAATATGCTGTACAAATCAGGTAAGTAATATGACAGAAATGCAAATCATCCATACACACCACCGACATAGTGTGACAGTTATTCCCATCATGCATGTTGTAAAATGATGTACAAACTACCGACATAATGTGACAGTTATTCCCATCATGCATGTTGTAAAATGATGAACAAACTATCGACATAATGTGACAGTTATTCCCATCATGCATGTTGTAAAATGATGTACAAACTACCGACATAATGTGACAGTTATTAACATCATGCATGTTGTAAAATGATGTACATGTACAAACTATCAACATAATGTGACAGTTATTAACATCATGCATGTTGTAAAATGATGTACAATCTATCGACATAATGTGACAGTTATTCCCCTCAAGTATGTAGTTAAATCTTTTATACACTATAAACATATGGTGACAGTTATACCCCTCATTTATGATGTGAAACGTTTTACACACTTTGGACAAAATGTGACAGTATTTCATATCAAACATAATGTAAAATGAGGAGCACATTTTAGATATAGTTTAACATTTATTCTAATCAAACATGATGTAAAATCCCGTACACACTACATTCGTAATGTGACAGTTATTCTAAGCATGCATTATGTAAAACGTTTTACACTAAGGAAGATAACCGTAACGTGATGCTATTCTAGCCAAAAAGGCTGAACAATAGTATTCTCACCATTAACATGTATTCTGATCACACATACTGCCGATTATTAACATACACTTTAGACGTAGTGTGGAGATTATTATAATCAAACATGCTGCCGATTATTAACATACACTTTAGACGTAGTGTGGAAATTATTATAATCAAACATGCTGCCGATTATTAACATACACTTTAGACGTAGTGTGACAATTATTATAATCAAACATGCTGTACAATGCTGTACATACTTATAACTTAGTGTGACAGCTATTCTCATCAAACATACTGTACAATAATATTCACACTGTGGACATAATGTTGTAATAAAGTTATTCAAATCAAATATGATGTACAGTAGTGTACACCATTTAGACGTAGTGTAATGGTTATTCTTATCAAACACTGAAAAATGCAGTACGCACTTTAGACAACCAAATATGCTGTAAGATATTGAACTGTTGTACACAATATGGACGTAATGGGAGATTTATTCGCATGATGTGCGCTTCTAAATGATTTACATTCTACGGTCGAAACTATGCCCCATGTCATGCAAAACTCGCGCTAAGAAAGTATTCTTTCTTTCTAACTGTACCCAATCTGGGATGTCTCTCATTGCTTACTTTCTATGTCATCACAAATTAAAGAGTTGTGTTCGTAAAAAGTCAATAACGTATTTCAATATTATGAAAAGGTCATTTCAATTAGCGCATCTTTTTTTTATTTAAGTATTATTCGTCACTATCAACCTGAACTGACCTTTGAGTCGATATAAATAGTATTGTGATTTACTCGTTTTGGAACGAGCATAAACTGTGTGCAATTTATCCCACCTTTTGCTTCTTCATTTAACTATTTAAGATCTGATGAAAATACATGCAACTCATTATTATATACACATTTGCATAAAGGTCCAAACCAGTTCATTAAAACTTTGTAAATATGTATGTATGTTTATTGTCTCTGTTATGTTAAGGTTTATTGTCTATGTTGTGTTACTGTCTGTCAGAAGAGTATATAACATGTACCGTCATGGGATGGAAGCCTAAAGGAATTTGAATGAATAAACTTATCAAACTTAATACATAGTTTTATATATGAGTGTATTCAAAGTAAACAATTGAGGTATTAATCAAAAGATTAAAATATTTTTAATGAAAATAAGTATTGTTAATTTCATTGAATTATACATTATATGCCTAAAATACGAGAGAGAGAGAAAGACAGAGAGAGAGACAGAGATACAGAGAGACAGAGACAGAGAGATAGAGAGAGACAGAGAGAGAGACACACACATAGAGAGAGACAGAGACAGAGAGACAGAGAGAAATATATACAGAGAGAGAGAGAGAGACAGAGACAGAGACAGAGACAGAGACAGAGACAGAGACAGATAGAGACAGAGACAGAGAGAGATAGACATACAGAGAGACAGACAGAGACAGAGATAGGCAGAGAGAGATATACAGACAGAGAGACAGGCAGAGAGACATACATACATACATAGAGACAGACACAGAGGGAGAGAGACAAGCAGGGATAGAGAGCGAGATAGACAGAGAGACATACAGAGAGAGAGACAGACAGACAGAGAGAGACATAGAGAGAGAGATACAAAGAGAGAGAGAGATGAAGAGAGACAAACAAACAGAGCCAGACATACAGAAATAGAGAGACAGACATACATAGAGACATACATAGAGAGAGAGACATAGAGAGAGAGACAGACAGACAGAGAGATAGAGAGAAACAGAGAGAGAGACAGAGAGAGACGGACAGAGAGACAGACAGAGTGACAGACAGAGAGACAAGGACAGAGAGAGAAACAGAGACAGACATATATATATATACAGAGGAAGAGAGATAGACAGAGACAAAGAGACAGACAGACACACATAGACGTACAGACATACAGAGAGAGAGAGAGACAGACATACAGCGAGAGACAGGCAGAGATAGAGACAGACAGAGAGTAGAAAGACAGAAAGAGATAGACAGACAGAGAGAGAGAGACAGGTACAGAGACAGAGACAGACACACAGACAGAGAGACATAGACAGAAACAGAGAGAGAGACAAGCAGATAGACAGAGACAGATAGAGCGAGACATACAGAGAGAGAGACAGAGAGACAGAGAGGGTAGATACAAAGAGAGAGAGATAGAGACATACAGAGAAGGACAGACAGACACAGAGAGAAAGAGACAGACATAGATGAAGAGAGACAGACAGACACAGAAAGAGACAACCATACATAAAGAGAGAGACAGAGAGACAAACAGAGACAGACATACATACATACAGAGAGGGAGACGTACATAGACAGACAGAGAGAGACATACATACAGAGAGAGAGACAGACAGACAGACAGGGATGAATAGAGACAGAGAGAGATAGACAGAGACAGAGGGAGACAGATACAGAGATGAAGAGAGACAGAGAGAGAGAGTGAGATACAAAGAGAGAGAGACGTATGTCTGTCTCTCTCTCTGTCGGCCTTACTCTCTATTTGTACCTCTCTGTCTCTCTGTCTCTGTCTGTCTCTATCTGTATGTATGTCTCTCTATGTCTCTCTCTGTATGTCTGTCTCTGTGTCTCTCTCTGTATGTATGGCTGTCTCTGTCTCTGTCTCCCCTGTCTCTGTCTCTATCTGGCTGTCTCTCTTCATCTATGTCTCCCTCTGTATCTGTCTCTCTCTGTCTGTCTATCTTCATCTCTGTCTGTCTGTCTGTCTTTCTCTCTCTATCTATGTCTGTCTCTCTCTGTCTGTCTCTGTATGTAGAGAGATAGACAGACAGAGAGACAGAGACAGAGAGAGACAGAGAGAGAGAGAGAGACAGACACACATACAGATAGACATAGACAGAAACAGAGAGAGAGACACATGCAGAGAGATAGAGAGACAGACAGACAGAGAGAGAGAGCCAGAGAGAGCATACAAACAGAGAGACAGACAGACAGACAGACATGAGATGAAGAGAGACAGACATAGAGAGACAGAGACAGAGGGAGACAGAGACAGAGATGAAGAGAGACAGTCAGAGAGAGACAGAGACAGAGGGAGACAGAGACAGAGACAACCATACATAAAGAGAGAGACAGAGAGACAGACATACAGAGAGAGACATATAGAGACAGACAGACAGACATATAGAGACAGACAGAGACAGAGAGATACAAAGACAGAGAAAGACAGACAGAGAGAGAGACAAACATACAGAGAGACAGAGAGAGAGAGACAGACATACAGAGACAGATACAGAGAGAGACAGACATACATACATAGAGAGACAGACAGACAGAGACAGAGATGAAGAGAGACAGACATAGCGAGACAAAGATTAACATAGACAGACATAGAGAGACAGTCGGACAGGGAGACAGATATAGAGAGACAGACAGAGAGAGACAATGACAGAGGGAGAGACATACATACAGACATACAGAGAGAGACAGACAGAGAGAGAGACAAGTGCAGAGAGAGAGAGAGAGAAACAGAGACACAGAGAGAGAGAGATAGACAGAGGGAGGGAGAGAGAGAGACATACAGAGAGACAGAAAGAGATATAAAGACGTATAGAGAGAGCCATACAGAGAGAGAGACAGACAGATAGAGAGAGAGAGAGAGATAGTTGAGAGACAGAGACAGACAGAGAGCCATATAGATACAGACAGATATAGACAGAGAGAGAGAGACAAGGACAGAGAGAGACAAGGACAGAGAGAGACAGACAGACAGAGAGAGCCAGACAGACAGACAAAGGGATATACAAAGAGAGAAAGAGAGACAGAGAGAGACTGAGAGAGAGAGAGACGGACAGAGAGACAGACAGAGTGACAGACATAGAGAGACAAGGACAGAGAGACAGAGAGAGAAAAACAGAGACAGACAGAGAGAGAGAGATAGACAGAGAGAGAACGAGGGAGAGAGAGAGATACAGAGACATACATAGAGAGACATACAGAGAGAGAGACATACAGACATATACAGAGAGAGATAGACAGACAGAGATAGACAGACATAGAGAGAGGGACAGACGGAGAGAGAGAGAAAGACAGAGATAGACAGACAGACAGAGACATAGAGAGAGAGAGAGATAGACAGACAGATAGTAGAGAGACAGACATACAGAGACAGACAGACATAAAGACAGGGAGAGAGAGAGACAGACAGAGGAGAGCCGCATACAT
>JAUELF010249289.1:0-11995 GCA_031471495.1 Clinocardium nuttallii | reverse complement strand
GATATTGTTTTGATACATGATATCACAGTGATATTGTTTTGATACATGATATCACAGTGATATTGTTTTGATACATGATATTACAGTGATATTGTTGTGATACATTATAGCACAGTGATATTGTTTTGATATATGATATCACAGTGATAATGTTTTGATACATGATATCACAGTGATATTGTTTTGATACATGATATCACAGTGATATTGTTTTGATACATGATATCACAGTGATATTGTTTTGATACATGCTAACACAGTGATAAGGTTGTGATACATGATATCACAGTGATATTGTTTTGATACATGCAACACAGTAATACTGTTTTGATACATAATACCACAGTGATATTGTTTTGAAACATGATATCACAGTGATATTGTTTTGATACATGATATCACAGTGATATTGTTTTGAAACATAATATCACAGTGATATTGTTTTGATACATGATATTACAGTGATATTGTTTTGATACATTATATCACAGTGATAAGGTTTTGATACATGATATAACAGTGATATTGTTTTGATACATGACATCACAGCGATATTTGTTTGAAACATGATATCACAGTGATATTGTATTGATACATGACATTACAGTGGTATTGTTTTGATACATTATATCACAGTGATATTGTTTTGAGACATGCAAACACAGTGATAAGGTTTTGATACATGATGTCACAGTGATATTGTTTTGAAACATGATATCACAGTGATATTGTTTTGATTCATGGCATCACAGTGATATTGTTTTGATACATGATATCACAGTGATATTGTTTTGATACATGACATCACAGTGATAAGGTTTTGATACATGATATCACAGTGATATTGTTTTGATACATGATATCACAGTGATATTGTTTTGATATATGATATCACAGTGATATTGTTTTGATATATGATATCACAGTGATAAGGTTTTGATACATGATATCACAGTGATATTATTTTGATACATGATATCACAGTGATATTGTTTTGATATATGATATCACAGTGATAAGGTTTTGATACATGATATCAGAGTGATATTGTGTTGATACATGATATCACAGTGATAATGTTTTGATACATGCTATCACAGTGATATTGCTTTGATACATGATAACACAGTGATATTGTTGTTGATACATGATATCACAGTGATATTGTTTTGATACATGATATCACAGTGATATTGTTTTGATACAGGATAACACTGTGATATTGTTTTGATACATGATACCACAGTGATATTGTTTTGATACATGCTATCACAGTGATATTGTTTTGATACATGATATTACAGTGATATTGTTTTGATACATGATATTACAGTGATATTGTTTTGATACATGATATCACAGTGATATTGTTTTGATACATGATAACACAGTGATATTGTTTTGATACATGATATCACAGTGATATTGTTTTGAAACATGACATCACAGTGATATTGTTTTGATACATGACATTACAGTGATATTGTTTTGAAACATGACATTACAGTGATATTGTTTTGAAACATGGCATCACAGTGATATTGTTTTGATACATGATATTACAGTGATATTGTTTTGAAACATGACATTACAGTGATATTGTTTTGATACATGATATTACAGTGATATTGTTTTGATACATGATATCACTGTGATATTGTTTTGATACATGTTGTCACAGTGATATTGTTTTGATACATGTTGTCACAGTGATATTGTTTTGAAACATGACATTACAGTGATATTGTTTTGATACATGATATTACAGTGATATTGTTTTGAAACATGGCATCACAGTGATATTGTTTTGAAACATGATATCACAGTGATATTGTTTTGATACATGTTGTCACAGTGATATTGTTTTGATACAATCTCCCCTAATATTCATGTATGTAGCTTATTTGGTATCTCAAGCGTATTAACCCTTTCCCTCATACGACAATTATGCAGCAGACGACATTGAACGTATTTTGTCAAAACATAGAAAATCTCGATAATTGAAAGGATAACCTATTGAAAAAGTGGAAAACATTGTGGCAAAGGTTTTCAAAAATCCGTCTGCTGCAGAGGCGTCAGAAAGCGTCTATATGAGGGAAAGGTTTAAGTGAAAAGAATATGGCACAGACAATGTTTTTCTTTAAATTGGGTCAAGAATTCGGAAATATGAACGTTGAATGAACCGGACCTCGGTATTAAACCGGGTTGACTACAGGACTTCATTTTGACTAATCTGGCGTCAACATCACGCGCACAGGGGCTGCGAGTTCGAACCCCGGGTCGGCCAACTTTCTTTCCGACGTATGACAAAAGTCAATGCGACATGCGTCATTTGTCTTTCACCGATGGGCTAAGTCTATGTGAAAAGCAGCCAGTTTCTTGGAAAGATTGTTCGTGGACTACTGATGTGAGAAAACCAGGAAACACATGAGTAGGTGAACTGGCCGCCGTGATATGACTGAGAAAATGTTAAAAACAGCGTTAAACTCCAATCAATCGTTAGTAATGGACTGAATATATGTTATGCAATGTGCTAAACCGTAATTTAATTCTAGAGGATTTTATGTGTAATATACAGATAATAACGATCCTTACAAATGTATGCACGAAGAACAAACAAACTTTTTTATCGTAACACATACCGCCGTCTGAATGACGTTACTACTGTGACCCACCCGAGATGTACACATAATACACAGGTAAACATAATTTAACAGAATCTTTATTTGACAACTTATTGTGTTTATAGTATTGTTTATATGTGTGCATGAATTATATTTAATTTTAAATTATTTTATAGTAAATTTAACTTCTTGAAATTGTAACTAGTGTCTAAACTATAGGTCATAATACACCATATAAATTTCTTCTTTGTTTCAAGGTAAATCGACCAGTTTTAGCCCTCAATTG
The DNA here is from genome assembly GCA_031471495.1 of Clinocardium nuttallii. NCBI lineage: Eukaryota > Metazoa > Mollusca > Bivalvia > Cardiida > Cardiidae > Clinocardium > Clinocardium nuttallii. The sequence goes on along the minus strand of JAUELF010249289.1, from coordinate 9,085 downwards.
TCACACTTTCTTATCATTGAAAAGAGTTACATGTAAGCTTTAAAATAATCCAATATAGGACCAAATCGGATCCGCCGGACAAAACCGGTGTTTCACATTCTCTACTTTCACTTTCAAACAAGGTCAAAATTCTAAAATGATCAAATCAATCACTTCCAGTGCATCCTATACAAATTTACATGAAATTAAACTCAATGTCATATATTGAATGCATTCTGGTAATGGTATACACTCATTTCTACAAAAAAACGAGTTTTTTAGGAACTATTTGGCGTAATTTGACCATACAACGACATAAAGAATACTTTTAGAATAATCTCCAAATGAACGTATACATTATCACAAAGCCCTTTGAACATGTTAATTGTGTAAACTGGCTTGTATAGTAATTGGTGCTTAATACCTTTGTCACAGACTTGAATGAAACATAAAGCAGCGTAAAAAACCGTTTCACTGTAGTTAGTTATCGAACAGGCATTGAGTTCAGGTGCATTTGACACAGAAAAATACCAAACGCAACTGTATAACTTCAAAAGATTTTGTCAACAAAAAGCAGTATTTAAAAGTCAGGTGATCCATTCATAAAACTAAAAGTACCGTAAGTATTGAAAATCTGCGTGAACGGTTGATTAGATTCACAGAATCACATGAACGAGAGAGTCAGTGTCATCTTCCCATTGTTGTGTTTACACAATACAAAACGCAATGGACACTTTCTTTCTTGTTGGCTCAAATTAAGTTCTGGATAATGTTTCGTAAATGATAATTACAGTGGAAAGATGGGACACTCTGCACTTTTAACTAAGTATTGCTTCCAAATTTGCAACGAGTGCATTTAAGCTTAACACTATTCTGTAACACATTAATACTGTAAGATACTGTAAGATACTGTAAGATACTGTAATATAAGATTAAGTAGTATACTTCTACTAAATCTAGGAAGCCCTTCGAAATGATTGAAGTGCTACTCATCTATAAATTATAAGTAGTATTGAGGAATTATTTTTCTTACTATTTTTCTATTTTAATGATAAACATACGAGTTTGTGTATGTTTCATGTTTAATGAAATAAATTATATGGGTTTTTTGTATTATATATATTACTACGATGTGATGTTTGACTATAATCTGCCGAGCCCCGGTAGCTCAGTCGGTAGCGACGTGGGCTGTCAATCGAGGGGTTGTGAGTTCGAACCCTAGCTCGGCCAACATTCTTTCCGACGTTTGACAAAAGTCCCTGTGACAAGCGTAATTCGTCTTTCACCAATTGGCTAACAGTCTATGTGGAAAAGCAGCCAGTTGCTTGGAAATTTTGTTGTGTGGAGTACTGGTGTGAGAAAGCAAGGAAACATATGAGAATTTGTACTGGCAGCCGTGATATGACTGAAAAATTGTTGAAAACAGATTTAAATTCCAATCAATCGATTGACTAGTATCAATGTAGTTTGCGTCAATAAAATATTGTCTATTGTCTTTATTGCTAAACAATTCTCATCATAACTTACATCGAACACGTTTCATAAAAAGTAAAGTTAAAACTGTTTAAAGTAGTTAAATGGACTTTAACTTAATTTAATTGTACCGGCTTCTATTGTGAGATAACCTTCATATCACACACATAATGGTTACTGTCTAATATATGCTTGTATAAACAGGAGCTACTAAGAAGCTGCACATTTAAGTCAAATACGATTTTATATTTTCTTCAGCTGTTTCATAGAGAATCTCACTCTCAGCATTGATTTGCTCAATGGAATGTTCTCTTCGCAAAGGAATCATATAACGTTAATTGGCGTAAAACTACTGGGCTTCGCCTCATTTTATTTGTCAAAATATGAATCTTGGACCAAGGTACATGTTTCCGTTCAGTGAAAGCTCTTGTGAGACTGTGTGGATACGAAGGTTCGCTTAAATCACACAGATCAGATGCACGAAGACCCCAACTCGCGTGACGCGGCTCTTAACTCTTTCCCACATACAACAAATGTGCAGCAGACGATTTTAACGTAATATACTAAAAATGATGGAAAATCTCTATAAGTGTAGGTTAAATCACTGAAAAAAAGTTGAAAACGTTGCGGCAAAACGGGAAATTGCTCAATTTGTGCAATTTCTCCTTTTGTCACGATGTTTTCAAAAGTCGTCTGCTGCATATTCGTTAAAATGCGTCTAATAGGTTGGAAAGGGTTAACGTGTACGATGTCAGTTCTTGAATATGCCATGCTCTTATCGAATGTCTATGTGACATTTCGGAAAATGATATATTCGAAAACCTAATATATCAGTTATATGAGATATGGTATATAGAAAAATACAACTGATCTTATTCCCGTCATTAAAACGATACGTGTCATATTTTTCTCTGAATCGACGCGCGACAACACATAGCATTAATAAAACATGCATACTTTCACACCATTCTAAGCAATGTTTTGTCGCAATGGTTTTTAACTATGTTTACGTTCTGCAGGGTACATATAAATATGTATCATTTATTGACGTGCAATTAAAGTGGCGTGCATTTTATAACATGTATCGACTGGCAGAAAATATGTTAATTATTGAAATCGTGACGGACGAACCTATGGACGCACGGCCACACGACGGAGTGGTTATCTCAAAACAAAGCCTTGCCAAGAAAAACGACACATGAATTGCTGTAAATGATGTAATGTAAATGAGCCCCATTTCTGCACACAGTGAATCTTAAGGATTCAAGATGTAGTTACAATCGTTTTGCATGAAACCATTAGTATGTCACCCCGATTTCAGATATACCGGAACTGACACCTAACAACAACCCTTGTCGATGGGCGCGCGGCACAAATAGTCTGTGTTTATAAGAATGGTTAACAATGTTTACAAAAGTAATACAAGTACTTCGAATATAGAAGTCACAGGAAAATAGAGCGTACAGTTTGGGCGCATGGAGAGATTGTGTTTGCACATATCAAACAAAGTCTTATCAACGATTACGGCGACGTATCATTGATTTATATTTATTTATTTCCCTCATACGAAAATTCTATTGAAAACATCTAGACAAAAATGTGGAAAATGTCTATAAGCGAAAATATAATTATTCAATTTCGTTAAACACAATGCATACGGAAAATGTGTAACCCTTCCCACATACAACAAATCTGCAACAGACGACTTTACAAAACGATTCTTAGGCAAAAGCACAGAAAATGCCTTAAAATGAAAGAACAATAATTGAATATAGTTGAACACATGGTGACAAAAGTAGAAATTGATCGTTTTGAGCAATTTCTTCTTTTGTCACCATGGTTTATTTTAAAAGACGGTCTGCTGCAGATGCGTCAGAAAGCGTCTAAATGAAGGAAATGGTTACAGTAGAAAACGAAGAATATTTGATTAGTTTCTTGTCTACACAATACAATACTTACACATTCAGGAATAAATGGAAATATCTTCCAAATACATGCATACATACAAGCACAAATACACGTGTATATACATAATACCATACACATATACATATATATACATTTAAATATACGTACATGTACACACATATACATTCACATACACACAATTACATGTTTTAAGTATAAACATTCGTTGTTTTCAGTGTTTCTCTAGGAGAAGTGAGCCGTCTCGCGAGAAAACAAACAGTATGGACTCTGCGTAAAGTGTCGACCCTGATCCGCATAAGCATGCCACGCAGGCTAACCCGGAGAGACACGTTTCACCACCTGCGGATTTTCTGTTTCGGAAATAATTATTTCTCTATACCTCTATCCCTCGGAGACGGATTGTGTCGGACCGGATCAGTCTGCGCGGTCATCTGTTCGATACATTACGCAGATGTTGGTTTTCTCGCGGTACGGCTCATGTGATAAAATAACCTAGAGCAATGCCATGAATTGAGAAAGCGTGTTACGTTGACTTTCATTAAAACGAAAATCGAATGAAAACGAAAACTAATTACTTTCTCGTAACAGTAGACGCGTGTTCGTTAAATGTGATACCGCGAGAAAAGCGTGGCGAGCACCTGTGAGAAAAATAACGTTGTGTCCTCCGTTTACTTTAAAAACCCAAATTGGCAATAACATGATTATTCTATTACGCTTATCATATCAGTGAGTTAATTAGGTTTTATTTAATGAGTCCATGAATACGTAACAGTAGAGGTTATAGCTACAAAAATCAAAACTGTCTTACGGTGCTATTTTATAATTTCTTTCTCAAAACCATTTTTACAAGGCATCCCTTATAAATTGCAATACATTTGTAAAATAAAGTTTGGTATAATGGATTCTGCACACGAGGATATTGTACATACGTATTTATTATGAGAGGCAGCATTTTACGATCCGGAGATCAAACGGCGTACAGTGAAGGCGAAAAAACAACCTCATAATTGACCCGTCTCGCGAGAAAATCGACATTGTGGTCTCTGCGTAAAGTATCGACCCGGATCAGCCTTAGCATGCCGCATGACAGGATTACCCGTCTCCTGTGGATGTTCTGTTTCAGGAATCATTACTCTATACCTCTATCCCCCTTGGACGGAATGTATCCTACCGGATCAGTCTGCGAGGACAGCGCAGGCTGATCTGGTCGATACATTACGCAGATGTTGGCTTTCTCGCGGGACAGCTCATATAACGCTGTGTCCGTCTATATGTAATGTACGCCTTGACGCTACAAGTATAACCTACAACCTATTTATAGTTCGCACCAATGCACCTGCATGTGTTTCATATACGGATATGCGATAAAAAAAATATCTAATTGTTGCCGTATAGCAATACGGGTGTTGTGCAAATCAACAAACTTGCAAACGTAGACATATCTGCTGTCCATATGTAATAACGTAAAGCCAATAGATGATCAAATCACTACCTATTTCCATCGGTTTAACAACAACCGTGGGAAAATCTTCAGGGGTTCTTTGACCGGCTTACTGTATGTTCTGATTCAAAGCTTTGAGGTTTGTACGTTAAAGCAATTCTGCCGAGCCGTTTACTTGAAGCCAGTAAGTGTATTCTCTGACTTCTTACACGTTGAAACAGTTTGTTCTCACATCCTTTGCTTGTGTAAGACCGTTTGATTAACCATTTACCGGATAGGATCTGATTTTAGAAATTTTGAGGAAAAGCTTAATGAAACATAATAAGAGTTATTTTTCTACGGAGCGAAAAACATGGCAGACAAATGAGCAATTGTTCGTTGTAAAGAAATTCTCATTTTCAAGTAATACTTTCAAAGGTTATCTGCTACAAACGCCTTTAAAGTCGTCTGTATATGAGCTAAAAAAAAATTACCAACATAGATAGACTATATCTGAGCATATCCATAGGAAAATGTACAAGTTGGCATTTGGGGAAAAAAACAAGTCAGTCTGATCGATATCTCTAATAGCCATGCCCTTGTAAGAACACAACGTCAACTTACATAGATTATTAACCCTTTCCTTCATATAGACGATTTCTGACGCATCTGCAGCAGACGGCTTTTTGAAAACATACTGACCAAAGAAGAAATTGCACAAAACGTGCAATTTCTCCTTTTTCCACAATGTTTTCCACTTTTAGTCATAGGTTATCCATTCAATTATGGAGATTTTCTATTTTTTTGACAAAATATGTTAACAGTCGTCTGCTGCAGAATTGTCGTATGGGGGAAAGGGTTAAGGGACTGAGCAGATGTACGGGCCGATCTGAACCTACTTTGTCCAGAAATGCCAACGTGTATCATTACACATGTACAGACTTATATCGAATATCACCGAGGCATACTTCAAAACAAATTGTCTCTCACATAGGCCCAGATAAGACTTGTGAGAGTCTCTGTATGCGCACAACCCGGTTTTCGTTTATATAAATTTGTTGCAGCTTTCACTGCCGATCTATGGTTAAATACCAGAAATGCTCAACTTAATCATTATATGAGCTGTCCCGCGAGAAAACCAACATTGTGGAACCTGCGTTAAGTATCGACCCGGATCAGTCTAAGCATGCCACACAGGCTAACCCGGGAAGACAATGGTCACCTACTGTGGATTTTCTGCTTCAGGACTAACTACTCTATACATTTATCCCCCTGATATGAAATGTGTCGGCCCGGATTAGCCTGATTAAGCTGATCTGATCGATACATTACGCAGAGACCATAATGTTGGTTTTCTGGTGAAACGGCTCATGCTGTTGTTGTTTTATATAATTTACACAGTGAATGGAGTCGTGAAGTCAACCCACGTGGTATTGTTATTTATAAACACATTTATAGTAAACTTGTCGATGAACCCCGCATCGATTACAACTGATTGTAATTGCCCATTTCAGACCATTTACTTTCAAAAGAAATAATGAAAGCCTTTTGTTAAGGCACTTAATTCTGTTTTATGTAAGATGTTTGGAATCATTAACCAATGTTTAATTGGAAGTTTAAAGCAACCTCCCCACGTACTTGTTTCCTTCTTTGAAAAAATCCATACTTGATTTTTAGCTTAAAAAAGTCAATAACTCTAATCAACTTGCTGAAATTATCACGTTTATGATAGAGACGACATTTGCTAACCATGCGGGAAAAGGAAAGAACCGTAACTAAGTAGGATATTCATTTTCCACAATGTGTTCAAATATGTGGCTTTATTACAGTTTCAATTACATTTACTATATTTTCACTCTAATATCAAATGGTTTTAGGTTGGAGTTCGTAAGGTGGAAATCGGATATTCGTACGTAAATTTCTCTTGTTTTAGTTGTTATCGCATCTAGATCACAGAGTGAACGAAGCTTCAATATCAATTTTTTAACATTTAAAAGGCATAAACAGTTATAAAACTGGGTATGCACAGGGTATGGAGGACGGTAACCGTATATAGTTTATAGTAAACCAAACATGTATCTTAATTGAGCTTCAATTGAACTGAGAATGTCAATGAATGAGTTTTCTATGTATTTTACGACGGTATTTCGTAATGTCGTTATTGTGTACCATTTAGGCATTTGAACCGCTTCTACTGAAAATAGGTCTTGTTGCATCTGCGAAACATACACATATCGATATGTCTGTGTATACGAACAGTCCCACCAGTACTTAGTCTGTCTTTTACTAACAGCTTCATCAGTACTTTTAAAAGCTGTCTTTACGAATAGTCCCACCAGTACTTTTAAAAGCTGTCTTTACGAATAGTCCCACCAGTACTTAGTCTGTATTTTACTAACAATTCCATCAGTACTAAAGCTGTCTTTTCGAACAGTTCAATCAGTACTAAAGCTGTCTTTACGAACAGTTCCATCAGTACTAAAGTTTTCTTTACGAACAGTTCCATCAGTACTAAAGCTGTCTTTACGAACAGTTCCATCAGTCCTTAATCTGTCTATACGGATGTCACATCAGTACTTTGTCTGTCTTTTATTAACAGTTCCATCAGTTCTAAAGCTGTCTATACGAACAGTTCCATCGGTCCTTAGCATGTCTATACGGATGTCACATCAGTACTTTGTCTGTCTATACGGATGTCACATCAGTACTTTGTCTGTATATACGGATGCCACATCAGTACTTTGTCTGTCTATACGGATGCCACATCAGTACTTTGTATGTCTATACGGATGCCACATCAGTACTTTGTCTGTCTATACGGATGTCACATCATTACTTTGTCTGTCTATACGGATGTCACATCAGTACTTTGTCTGTCTATACGGATGCCACATCAGTACTTTGTCTGTCTATACGGATGCCACATCAGTACTTTGTCTGTCTATACGAACCGTTCCATCCCACTAGGACTTTCTTTTTCCGGCACTATTTAGAAGAGAAATGTATAATACTGATTCAAATACTGATTCAAATACTCATTCAAAAATAACCGATTTGTAAGCCCAAATGTAAAGCCCTCATACACATAAATATGACAGCGGAACAAGGGTTAATAGAAAACTCCGTTTGGAATGATGCGGCTCATTTTGTTCAGCACGAGTACATTTCTATAATGACATCTAGTTGAAGGCCATCGATTTACGAGATGTGTTCTTTTGTTTCCTTTGTACAAATTATCCCTTATAAGGTACAGATCGATTCCATGAAATGTAACTAAATGATTTTAACAAAAGAGAAATCTCGTGACATTCAGCCTCTGATTGGAACAAGAATGTTTTCTTAATTTCTTTTTATCTCCTGATCTACAGGCTCTTATCATTACAGTAGTCATTACAGTAGTCATTCAGCATATTTCCAATTTCTATTGTGTATCAAATATGGATAGTTCAATTTGTTTATATAAGGCTACTTATTTGAGATAGCAAGGTGTTCACATAATTGTTTGCATAAGAATCACATTATTTCACATTACGTTGGTTTTCAATCTCGTTAAAATCAGACCAAACTATTTCGCTGCACGTATATTGGATCTGGCTGCAACGCATAAAAGATCGTCTTGAATTGACAGTATACACACATCACATATTATGAGCACGTGCTCGGGTTTTTATCATTTATGTCAAATAAAATCGTCGATTACAACAAACGTCCGTGCTATACGACCGGAGAACTCAACAATTATCCTACGTTTTGTATACCGAATAATGTAGTAAGGAACAATATGATTGGCTGACAAAAATGTCAATCGGAGACGACCTGTATGGGGTAGTCATCAGATCTGTGTTCCATAGTCATGCAACGCAAAACTCAAAACGCAAAACCTATTAGGTTTCGTCGAAAAAGCGTGCATTTGTCGGTTAACGAAACCTTGTTCAACCGGTTTTCATTCATAAACAGATAAATTTCGTTCGGTTCGATGAACATAGCTCAAAACTGTTTCCGTTGTGTTTACTATGGAACACACGGCTGCTCTACACACGAGCAAGCCAAGTTTAATTTTGATTTAACTTAGATTGCGTTGTTTAAATGAGCCGTCCCACGAGAAAACCAACAGTATGGCGTCTGCGTAATGTATCGACCCAGATCAGTGACCCAGATCAGTCTGCGGAGTCAGCGCATACTGATCCGGGACGACACTTTCCGTAGGGTAGAGGTACATAATAATGATTCCTGAACAAAATCGACAGGTAAGCCTGCGCGGCATGCTTAGGCTGATCCGGGTCG
>JAUELF010249278.1:0-11996 GCA_031471495.1 Clinocardium nuttallii | reverse complement strand
TGTACTGGTGTGAGAAAACCAGGAAACACATGAGTAGGTGAACTGGCCGCCGTGATATGACTGAGAAATTGTTGAAAGCGGCGTTAAACCCCAATCAATCAATCAATCAATTCATTCATGTTTGTCGGGGTATAATAAGCAATATAATATAATATGCCAAGAGACAACGCTTACTTGGTTTCGAGATTGACGAATTGACTCTTTAACGTCTGTAAATATCACCTCTAGCCGGTTGTCAGCTGTAATAAAAGATAGATATATCAACGGTTATCGATATTAATAACTGTTTAAATTTTTGATCTTCTCATAAAATGTTTGATCTTCATAGATAAAATAGATGTTGAATTCTCGAATGATGTTGGTAAATAGTTTTCAAAGACAACGAGTTGAACTTATCTCATTTATTCCAATTATTTTTTTTATCAATCAAAATGCTGAATATATTTAATAAGACATTATCATAATTATTATCATTTCAGCCTTGTGTTAGATATCAACGTTGGTCATCCAAAACTATTCAATTAACACTACACACACGGACGGTCATCAGTATAAGTGAGAGCGGTCTGTTTTACAGTCATTTAAACACCCCAGATATTGGTGTACATACTTAATCTCTGGTCAGTTATGTGTGACAAATTGACAAGAACAACACTGGAAAAAAACCTGTCAATTCATTTTAACTATTTTTTCAAGTACTCAGTTACTCGAAATATAACCGATCAATCATACAACAAACCGGTTAACCGGTAAGCCGTTGACATCCCTACTTTTTATATTATGATCAGAAAACAAGAGAAACAGAACTTCAATATAAGTCATATATGCAGACCAAGTAAAATCGCGGATGCAAAACCGCGACTGTAAAATATCTGCAGAGAATACATTGTACCTTTCCAACTTGCAGTCGCATTTTGATAAAAAATGCAGCATAGCATGATGAGCAATTTCTCCTCTTGCATCAATGTTTACAAATCTTCGAAAGTTGTGTCTTCCAGTACAATTTTGTTTACAAGTTTTGTCTCAAAGAAATGTTGGAAAGGGTTAAATGTACACTGGACTGTTGAAGCCTTCAGTTCTACGAGTCCTTTGTGGCGCTACCTTAAGTTCTTGAGTCATACATACTAATAACTCAATTGTAGTCTCGAGAACAAAAGCAATGTCGGGAAATGAGCATTATTAAGAATTTATCATTATTTCATCAGGAAACAAGGGGGCTTAATATGGCCCTTAATGGATCACCTGAGTGAAGGTAAATTAGTAGCAAATATTTAACTGCAAATATCTCGGAAAATTTGACCAGGAGTACAAATGAGGAGTGCGATGAGTGGACACTGTCAAAGAAAAAAGCTTATAGGTAAAGGCCATTTCTATCTTGAAATTGTTTTGCGCCTTTCCTGATGCCGCCTTGCTGTCCTGTTTTTCATCGAAATCAATATGGCTTGAACAGTTTTTGTAGAGGGTCACTCAAACAATATCTCTACCAAATTATCTTGGACTCGGACAAGCATATTATGAAGGAAAGGGATTTTAATGTTTGGGTATTTTACTCATTTTCCGGTGCAGCTGCAACCATAGTTCTACACAAAATGTAAGACTTTGAACAATTTTGAAAGGGAACCAACAAAGGAACATTCCTGTGAAGTTAAGTTGAAATTGTCCAGTGAAATGGTAGGAGTTGTTCAAATCAATACGGCTGGAACAAATTAAGTAGAGGATCACTGAAGTAAGATTCCAATTTAATTTACCTTAAATCAGCAAAACACTGTTTTCCAACCAATCAGTATGGCTTGAACAACTTTAGTTGAGGGTCTTCAAAGGAATATTTCTACCAAATTAAATTGCAATCTGACTAACATATTCAGAGAAGAAGATATTTAAAGCTTGGACATTTTGCCCCCTTTCTTTAGGAGGAGAAGGAGGTGTGTTTAAAGCTAAAATTTAACGACGTACGACGGACGGACAGAAAACTGACGACGGACAGAGTATGATCAGAACATATAACATTGAGCCTACGGCTCAGGTGATCTAAACATGGAATATTGTGATTTTCACTTGGTGCCAAACATTTGGTATGCGCTGTTGAGAAGACGTTTTACATATCTGCTATAGAATACATTTAAAAGCATTTCTGGAAGAAATGAACATGCATAACATGAGAAAACCTTACCTGTGTATGTAACAACCTTAACAAACTCGTTAAACTTATTTTTACTGTGATTTATCATTTTATTCATGATAAAATAAAACCTTGCCACCTGATAATTCAGGTCTACATCTGCAAGTTTCTTGTCTTTCATCTGATATATGGCATCTAAGACGGATGGTAAATCAGCAACAAAGTAGTACTTCTGCAAAACAGATATAATCAAAGTGAGTATTCAGAGTGTGTAGGTATACCGGTGAACCCTTTCCCACATACAACACATTTGCAGCATTATATGGAAAAGTATATGAGTAAAATTTTGTTGTGTCTCAATGTTTTCAAAAGTTGCGTAATGTGCACCTACACGGGGGAAATGGTTAAGAACATAATACACAATGATTATGATCTCCTGGTCTCATAACGTTCTCAAGCTTTCTACTGAATCTTTATCAAAGATTGTTTACTTTCCTACTTGCAGACCCATTTTGGCACATCTGTATCAGATGACTTTTGAAAACATTTTGGCAAATGGAGAAATTGCTCATGATGTTTTAAGTCAATGGTCAAATATAAATGGCTAACTTAATCTTTTTCAAATTGTCTTTAACACCATTTGTCTCGTCATAAGTTGTTTGTTTAAATTTTGTTTTAAGCAACCTCTAACAGTCTTTCCGTAGCGTTGCCTTGGTAATTGTCCATTCCTTCCGGTATTATTTATCCTGACATTTGTACATCAGCAATTCTTAGTGCCAAAGATGGAAATCATAACTATAAGGGATCACACATTACCACTTCTAAGGCAAACGCTCCAACCACTTTACCATGGAGAAATCAAAGTACTCATGAACACCAAAAAGAATCAATAAATGCAAAGATGTTGAAAGTACAAATAAAACATGGATAGTGGTGTATTAAGGGTAACAACAACTATATGCTTATATATTCTGGGTTTGTCCCCGTTTGCATACATGTACTTACTGCATTCAAAATAAAATAAAACCAGTTATAAATTAATAGTAATGTATATTGAAAATGTTTGGGGTTAAAAGCATAAACATCTTCAAATCAGGAAATAGAAATTACGCAACGGAATCAACACCAGTTGACCATAACCTGGACACTTTACACAATAATGTGTGTGTTTACATACTGCATAAAACCTTGCATAGAAGAACGTCAATATCGCTTTACTCCGCTGAATGAATTATATTTAATCTTATGTCTTTTTGAGTGCCTGCATAAATGTAACTTCTATTCTTTTGTAAAAACCAACATATTGGATATGTCGGCAGGATATTTATTTATCCGATAGGGAGAGTGAAAAAAAGGCTTAACAACAGATCCCCCCACCAAATCTGAGCATGGTTACATGTAGGGGACTAGGGTATCTCCGGCCACCTCACGGAAGTAACCGAATTTAGATTATCATGCAAAACTATCTACAAAATCAAAACCATAAATACGCGTGTTTAAAGAGGCATAATGTCAACACTTACTGCATACTAACGGAAGTTATTCACACATGACATTTGCCTATTTTACAATGCGCATACTTTCTTTGGCGACCGTATGGTCAACATCCGTTACAATGGTTTTGACCGCAAAAGTCTGCTTACATTACTTCGCAATTAAACCAATTAAAGTATACAGTGTATGTTCAATTTTAGAATTAATCAAGTTTGCTCGTTTCCAATTTGAAGAGACTATAAACAATAACACTTAGAAAGTAAGTTTACCTCATTTTCTTTTGAGATGCTGTACATTGACAACTTAAATTTCCGAACTTTTCCTGCATGTGTCTCTGTCGTTATATGAATAACACCTTTATGACATATTTCTATACCAGTTTGATCTCTGGCTGTTTGTAAGGAATTATCTTTAATGTTGCAGGAACTTGGTAGAAGAATGAAATATTTTGTCGATACATAATCCATTGGTAGACCCAACCTTTTTGCTTCTTCATCCAGCCGTTCTTTATAAACTGCAATTGTTTTCAAATAAATTAATCTTTTAACCAATACAGGCATCTTCAAATTGCTTTGCATTAGACGACTTTTGAAAACAGTAATAACCCAAGACGTTTCCCACTTTGTAACAATGTTTTCAGATTGGTATCAAAAATATATTTTCATATTCCCTCAACCTTTCGTAGACCCAACTTTTTTGCTTCTTCTGTTATCTGTTTTTTGAAGCCTGCAATTATTTTCAAATTGATTAATCTTTAAACAAATACAGACAACTTTAAAGCCATTTGCAGCAAACGACTTTTGAAAACAGTAGCACTATTATAAACTGCCCAAAACAAACCATTTCTCATTTTCAAACAATGCTTCAAATTGGTATCAAAAATATACTTTCATACTCCCTAATTCAAAGCAGACAACTCTAACATTATCCCACCGTGCAACATTTAATTGGTGTTTAACCCACCTTTCCCACATACAGCAAACGACCTTTGAAAACAGTAGCACAATTATAAACTGCTTAAAACAAACCATTTCTCATGTTCAAACAATGCTTCAAATTGGTTATATACTTTCATATTCCCTCACATTAATTCACAGCAGACAACTCTAACATTATCCCACCGTGCAATATTCATTGGTGTTTAACTCCCATTTCCTACATAAAATAAATCTTCAGCCTACTTCGAGAACATCTTGGCAAACAGAACATCCCTATTAATGAAAGAACAATTATTTAATAGATTTAAAGACATTGTGGTTTTTTGCCAGAATGCTTTCAAAACGTTTCTGCTGCAGACACATCAGAACATGTATGTCTTTGGGAAAGTGTTTATGCTTTCAAAACATGAGCATAACACCAAATTTAATTTTAAAAGTTGCCTAGATGATATCAAAGTCTGCAGCAAGTTTGATATATGTGGTAAAGGCTTAATTAAAGCATATTTGAGTATGTTTACCTGGTAAAACATACTGTAACAAATCAGTTAAGAGGGGAAATGTATTACCTGTAAAAAGCAAGTGAAGTGGGATAATGAATTACCTGGTTTAACATACTGTAACAAGCAGCGAAGTGGGAGAGTAACATACTATTAACAAGAGCTGTCCGCAAGACTGTGTGATTGACTATTCCAACGCTTATTAATTACTGAGATATGGACTCGAATGTTGTTGCATGCACAACTTAAAATTGTATGACTATAATTTCTTAAAGGGTGATAATTTGCATTATATGCATGATATAATTATTTTCTAACTTGATTATTTACATAAGTATAACGGTTGGAAAGGTTTGTATTAAGTTTCAGTGCGTCAAGTAGTTACTATATATACATTTGACCAGACGTTCTAAGTTAAGGGGCCATACTTGGCATTAAATGCGGGAGAGAGTTATCTTACTTAATTGTGTACATAGATGATATAGTTGGAAAGACTTGTATACAGTTTCAATGCAATACATCAAGTAGTTACTAAGAAATGGTCTCTTAATGTAATTTCATGCAAAACCTTTACCAGACTTTCTAAGTAAAATAAAGGCAATAACTTGCATTAAATACAGGAAAGAGAATTCTTAATAAAGTTGCACACACAACTTTAACCAAATATTTTCAAGTTAAAAAAGGTACCAAATTGCATTAAATGCAGGATAGAGTTATCTTACCCGATTATATTGTATATGAGGGACAGTTGAGAAGCAGTGTATACAGTTCCAATGCAATACATGTAGTAGGTCCTGAGCTAAAGTAAAGTTGTGTGAAATTGAAGTACTCGCATGAAAAACCTTAACCAAAGTGTGACGAAGTCACAGATGCCAGCGCCGAATAGTCGAGCTAAAAAAACAGTGAATTGTGAGAATATATTACCTGGTAAAACATACTGTAAAAAACCAGTGAAGTGGGAGAATATTTGTCCATGGGCTAAACAACCAACAGGCAAGAGGTCACCAACTCGTATATCTCCTGAAATGTTAAGAAATTAACCCTTTCAAAGCCGAATTGTCAAGCTTAAATATTGGAAAGAGTCATAGCCACTTTTAGGAATGTCAATACACAAACGTTGAATTTGAGCAGCGAACAGTATAGAGCCTGGTTAGATCGTGCGGATTTGCCTGCTGGACTACAGCAGATGACTTTAAAAACATCTTCGCAAAAATATTGAAAATCTCTAATAATAAAAATAAACTACAAGAGTTGAAAACATTGCAGCATAAGGAAAACATGATTATTATGAGCAATATCTCCTTTCGTCTTAATGTTTTCATTAATTGTATCTGCCAAAATGGGAAATTGTTAATATGTTATGATCGATCAAAGAAACAAAATTTAATTTCAATGTTCATTAATTAAATTTTGAAATCATTTTTGAAAACCATAAACAGTATTATTATAATTGTTTTAGGGCAAAATGGAAATAAAGAGTAATTTCTCTTTCTTTTTTATTCCTTTCTCTCAAAATGAGTTAGAAAGATTTTCTGCTGCATTACCATCAAGTTTTAGATTAACTGTATTGATATCCCAGATTTGATCCGTATTCTTTTCACCTTTGACAAAGGGGGCTAGATAATTCGTTAATCATGAGCAATTTCTCCTTTTGACTCAATGTTTTCAATAGTTATCTTTTATAGTTTTGTCTGTATTTTTTCAAAGTCGTCTGCTGCAGATTTGTTAAGAAAGGGTAAAACACAGTATGGTCTACCTTCTGTTATAAAATGTACAAAAGTGAAAATAGGTTTCAAAGAAAATATTAAAAACCTACTCGTTACAAATTCATGCAACTCTGTTTCCAATTCACTGTTTTTTATATCCCATTTCATGATGGGAACTTTTTCTAACAGACCCATCTTAAATAGTTTTATGGATTCCTCGGAAAGATCTCCTACTAAGAAGCGTAACATCATCTTTCCCTCTTTTATAGAATTTTCCGCAGACAGGATTGTTTGTAAATGCATCCATGAGCTCTTATACGACTTTTTAGTCAAGATAATGAGTCTGACGAAATTACTATCGATATGTGCATCAATAAGGTCATGCTTTGGTTCCCTCTTTTGAAAAGCTGTCGAATGCGACCGTGAGTTAACGTCGACATTCTTCTTTTTAAGAACGCACTCTACTTTTTCCGCAAATTCTTTGTCGCTGGCTGTGTATATCATGAACACCTCATATTTCTTCTGCACTTGTTTTGACACATCACTCATCCTGAAAGAAGAATTTACCCTTTCCCACATACAAATATGCAGCAGATGAAGACATGAAGGCAAACAATGTACAATTCTATAAATGAAGGTATAATTAATGAGAAAAGTTGAAAACATTTGGGCAAAATAATAAATTACTCATTATGAGCAATCTTCCCTTTTGCCACAGTGTTTTAAAAAGTTGTTTGCTGCAGAGACATACACAAAAGCTACTGTACGTGGGAAAGGGTGAAAATAAACCTTTTTTTGGTAACAATATTTGAAACTAAAGAGTGGTAATAAACATTATAGAATTTTAAAAATGAAATAAATAAATTTTGAAAAACTATAAAACATTCTGCGGAAGAAGCAATTACTAATCATCTACTGTAGATGAATCAATACTCAATGGCTATATAAAGTAAAGAGCTAAATTTAGGAAGACAAATTCCTGATTTTAATTCGGTTCATCACTTCCCATTTGTAATGTTGCAAGTGCCCCTCTGTCTTGGCAAAATTGCAATATCAATTTTCGTAGTAAAATTTAAGAAAATTTTGTTGCTGAAAGACAAATTGTTGAATTTCCCCTTTTGTCACAATGTTTTCAACGTTTTGCATGTGAGAAACGGGTTTAGTGAATCCTTGAACACACTGAATTTACGTTGTCATTGTGACTGTGACGTGCGCCGGGTCTGCGTTAGTTCAGACCCCCGTAACTTTTGCACCGTATACTATTGCCATAATATTTTCAGTGTGTCTAGCGGATTCCATCATCTTGTTAATGTTTAATTTGATATATATTATTAAACCATATGTTTTATTTGAGAACAATCCCGTTCCTGATCACCCCTCGTCACACGGCGAGTAAATGCAGATTATAGCAAGGTAGGATTATGTTTTTTGTACTTGATAATTATTGTTGATTCACTATTATAAGTTTTGTAAGTAGCCTATAACGAATCGTTTATTGCCACACATATTTTCAATTGAGCGGGTAGTATCTGTCTAACAGGTACCCCGCCGGGACCTCGTGCACGCGCTGCAGAAGAAGAGGCCTGTGATTCCCCTCAAGAAGTTTATCTTGCATATGTACAATGCATCGTTCCATACTGCACAGACGACATGTTTAGAGATCGGGGTCTTCGGATTCGAGACAATTTCGCACCCACCATATTCTCCAGATTTGGCACCTTTGGATTTTGCCATCTTCCCGACAAATCAAAAAAAGGAAGTCGATTTGATTCGCTGGCAGACCTCCGTACGGCGACATCTCAAATTATCAAAGAGTCTGATTCTGAGTGGTATAGAAATGTATTCCGACACCAATGGATTCATCGCCACTAACGGTGTACTCAGTGTGACGGCGAGTATTTTGAAAAAAATAGTTTGATGTCATTGTGTTCGTGACCCTGTTCAGATCCCTGTAACCTTTGCACCATAAATACTATTGCCATAATATTTTGTTTTTGAAGCGGATTCCATCCGCGTCTTGTTAATGTATATTTTGATATAAAATTATTAAACCATATGTTTTATTTGAGAACAATCCTGTTTATTTCGGATCATCGTATATCTGTGGACAGTGCAAATATATTTCTTTGTCAAGTTATAGTTTTGCATATTCAGAATGTAAATGATTAATATACCAACAGCCCATACAAGTACATAACCAGCAGTTGGTGTTAGTATAAGACGTAATCTAGTTAAAAGGATGCCGATTCTGTATGTATGCCATGCATCAGTGGATGATAAAGTTTACCTTGTTGATGTCTGTTTGGGAGAGTCATGTAACAGTGGATGATAAAGTTTACTTTGTTGATGTCTGTTTGTGAGAGTCATGTAACAGTGAATGATAATGTTTACCTTGTTGATGTCTGTTTGTGAGAGTCATGTAACAGTGGATGATAATGTTTACTTTGTTGGTGTCTGTTTGGGAGAGTCATGTAACAGTGGGTGATACAGTTTACTTTGTTGGTGTCTGTTTGAGAGAGTCATGTAACTGTGGATGATACAGTTTACCTTGTTGATGTCTGTTTGGGAGAGTCATGTAACAGTGAATGATAAAGTTTACTTTGTTGGTGTCTGTTTGAGAGAGTCATGTAACAGTGGATGATAACGTTTACTTTGTTGGTGTCTGTTTGGGAGAGTCATGTAACAGTGGATGACGAAGTTTACCTTGTTGGTGTCTTTTTGAGAGAGTCATGTAACCATGTTGATGTCTGTTAGTGAGAGTCAGGTAACCATGTTGATGTCTGATTGTGAGCGTCATGTAACCATGTTGGTGTTTGTTTGTGAGAGTCATGTAACCATTTTGATGTCTGTTTGTGAGAGTCATGTAACCATTATGATGTCTGTTTGTGAGAGTCATATAACCATGTTGATGTCTGATTGTGAGAGTCATGTAACCATGTTGATGTCTGTTTGAGAGAGTCATGTAACCATGTTGATGTCTGTTTGTGAGAGTCATGTAACCATATTGATGTCTGTTTGAGAGAGTCATGTAACCATGTTGATGTCTGTTTGAGAGAGTCATGTAACCATGTTGATGTCTGTTTGTGAGAGTTATGTAACAGTGAATGATAAAGTTTACATTGTTGATGTCTGTTTGAGAGAGTCATGTAACAGTGGATTATAAAGGTTATCTTGTTGATGTCTGTTTGTGTGAGTCATGTAACAGTGGATGATAAAGTTAACCCTTGTTGATGTCTGTTTGGGAGAGCCATGTAACAGTGGATTATAAAGTTTACCTTGTTGATGTCTGTTTGTGTGAGTCAAGTAACAGTGGATGATAAAGTTTATCTTGTTGATGTCTGTTTGTGTGAGTCGTGTAACAGTGGATGATAAAGTTAACCCTTGTTGATGTCTGTTTGGGAGAGTCATGTAACAGTCTATGATAATGTTTACCTTGTTGATGTCTGTTTGAGAGAGTTATGTAACAGTGGATGATAAAGTTTGCCTTGTTAATGTCTGTTTGTGTGAGTCATGTAACAGTGGATGATAAAGTTTACCTTGTTGATGTGTGAGAGTCATGTAACAGTGGATGATAAAGTTAACCTTGTTGATGTCTGTTTGTGTGAGTTATGTAACAGTGAATGATAAAGTTTACCTTGTTGGTGTCTGTTTGTGTGAGTCATGTAACAATGGGTGATAAAGTTTACCTTGTTGGTGTCTGTTTGGTAGAGTCATGTAACAGTGGATGATAAAGTTTACCTTGTTGGTGTCTGTTTGAGAGAGTCATGTAACAGTGGATGATAAAGTTTACCTTGTTGGTGTCTGTTTGATAGAGTCATGTAACAGTGGATGATAAAGTTTACATTCTTAAAGTCTGTTTGATAGAGTCATGTAACAGTCGATGATAAAGTTTACCTTGTTTATGTCTGTTTATGTGAGTCATGTAACAGTGGATGATAAAGTTAACCTTGTTGATGTCTGTTTGTGTGAGTCATGTAACAGTGGATGGTAAAGTTTACCTTGTTGGTGTCTGTTTGTGTGAGTCATGTAACAGTGGATGATAAAGTTTACCTTCTTGATGTCTGTTTGATAGAGTCATGTAACAGTGGAAGATAAAGTTAACCTTGTTGATGTATGTTTGTGTGAGTCATGTAACAGTGGATGATAAGTTTACTTTGTTGATGTCTGTTTGGGAGAGTCATGTAACAGTGAATGATAAAGTTAACCTTGTTGATGTCTGTTTGTGTGAGTCATGTAACAGTGGATGATAACGTTTACCTTGTTAATGTCTGTTTGGGAGAGTCATGTAACAGTGGAAGATAAAGTTAACCTTGTTGATGTCTGTTTGTGTGAGTCATGTAACAGTCGATGATAATGTTTACCTTGTTAATGTCTGTGTGTGTGAGTCATGTAACAGTGGAAGATAAGGTTTACCTTGTTGATGTCTGTTTGTGTGAGTCATGTAACAGTGGATGATAAAGTTAACCTTGTTGATGTCTGTTTGTGAGAGTCATGTAACAGTGAATGATAAAGTTAACCTTGTTGATGTCTGTTTGTGTGAGTCATGTAACAGTGAATGATAAAGTTTACCTTGTTGATGTCTGTTTGTGTGAGTCATGTAAAAGTGAATGATAAAGTTTGCCTTGTTAATATCTGTTTGTGTGAGTCATGTAACAGTGAATGATTAAGTTTACCTTGTTGATGTCTGTTTGTGTGAGTCATGTAACAGTGGATGATAAAGTTTACCTTGTTGGCTGTTTGTGTGAGTCATGTAACAGTGAATGATAAAGTTAACCTTGTTAATGTCTGTTTGTGTGAGTCATGTAACAGTGAATGATAAAGTTTACCTTGTTGATGTCTGTTTGGGAGAGTCATGTAACAGTGGAAGATAAGGTTTACCTTGTTTATGTCTGTTTGAGAGAGTCATGTAACAGTATATGATAAAGTTTACCTTGTTTATGTCTGGTTGGGAGAGTAATGTAACAGTGAATGATTAAGTTGACCTTGTTGGTGTCTGTTTGGGAGAGTCATGTAACAGTGGAAGATAAGGTTTACCTTGTTTATGTCTGTTTGAGAGAGTCGTGTAACAGTGGATGATAAAGTTTACCTTGTTGGCTGTTTGATAGAGTCATGTAACAGTGGATGATAAAGTTTACCTTGTTGATGTCCGGTTGGGAGAGTAATGCAACAGTGAATGATTAAGTTGACCTTGTTGGTGTCTGTTTGGGAGAGTCATGTAACAGTGGAAGATAAGGTTTACCTT
>JAUELF010249257.1:0-11996 GCA_031471495.1 Clinocardium nuttallii | reverse complement strand
GTTTTGAATAGCCATCCGAATTTCTACCGCAAGCACATTTGAGCCGTTCCGCTAGAAAACCAACATTATTGGCATCTACGTAATATATCTACCAGATCAGCAGGCTGTCCATGCAGACTGATCCGGGCCGACACATTCTGGGGAGAGTAATGATTACTGAAACAGAAAATCCACAGGAGGCGAAAAGTGTCTGTCCGGGTTAGCCTGCGCGGCATGCTAAGGAGAATCAGGGTCGACACTTGACGCAGAGTCCATAATGTTGGACGGCTCATTTCTTAAATCCAGTTCAACACACATTTGATTTTCGGTTTTCAAATCATAACATGGGCATGAATAGGACTTTTTATCTTTTAACTGCGAAATTTCTGAAAAATACAGTAGCGAACAATGTAGTCCATTATGGACGATTGATTAATTGATTGTTTGGTGTTTAACGCCGCCTTCATGAATATTTCAGTTAAACCACGTCGTATCCGGGTAAGTTACCAGCCCTGTGTTCCTTAGTCACACAACTCAAAACCATAATTGTTCAGCTATATCACGGCGTTTCCTGGGTAAGTTACTAGTACTACTGGTCCATTTATCCTGACACACACCAGGCAGTCGTTATGTTACCCCCACAACCGTGAGCGCCAAGAAGGGGGAGACATTACTACAATTTTTAAAGTCTTCGGTATGACCCGACAGTGGAATGAACGCGCGACCTCCCACGCCCGACGCTCTACCACTACACCAGTAAGTATTCGAGTCCGTTCGTCACATGAGTGGACCACTCATGTGACGAACGGACTGGAATACTTTTCTTGAAATAGTAGAGATCATAATGTGTAATTACGTTTTGTTTCGCTTGTTAACAAGTACAATTATCTCGGTATCACAACAAACTGAATTGTTTCCCGTGAAGAGAACACTGAAAAAGACGGTATATGGAGGAGACACGAGGCAAACGGCACATTTGGGTTGGTTGCATTGCATAACAAAAGCGATTAACTGTTCCAAAAAGAACATTCAAGGTTTTTAAGTAGGCAGTGTACGCAGATAGCAGGACTCGTAATTGATTGATGGTTTGGTGATTTCAACAAAATTTCATCACGGAGTTTCCTGGGTAGGTTACCAGTACTACTGGTCCATTAATCCTGACACCAGCCAGTCAGTCGTTATGCTTACCCCGAAAGTAAATGGGGGGGAGTCATAACTACCATTTTTAAAGTCTTTGATATGACCCGACCAGGTATCGAACCCGCATCTGAGGCGGACGCTCTACCAATACACCACCGAGGCGGTCCAGTAACCGGTCACATGAGGCTGATAACTTTTGAAAATTCAACATTTTGAAATCGGACCAAGATACAAGGGTCAATGTTAGGCTTGTCTTGTAAGGTGATGTTTGTTGTGTGTCGTTTCTCTACAATTAATCCGGTTTTTGTGAATTTATATGAGCCGTTCCATGACAAAGTATCGACCCGGATCAGAGCCGTGCAGACTAACCCGGACAGACACTTTTCGCCATCTGTGGATTTTCCGTTTCAAGAATCACCACTCTCTCCCCCTGTCACGTCATGTGTCGGTTCGGATTAGCCAGCGCGGACTGCGCAGGCTGATGTTGGTCGATACATAACGCAGAGTCAATAATGTTGGGTTTCTCATGAAACGGCTAATTTAATGTGCAATGATATTTTTTGGTCAGTATCTGCATAGTAATCGCTTGATGAATCTAAGATAGTTTCTGCAATCACAAACGTTATGGACAATTTCATCTCCCGCTGAATCGAATTAGATAAACATTCTCGCAACGCTCGAAAAAGGGGTGGTTCATTTATTTATTTGCATCATGTTACGGTATATTGGAATGAAATCAATGGGGGTTACAATTCTAACTTTTCATTAGATTTCACGTTTGAAGCTATTCCTAATAGACTGTGAAGTATTGTTGTTGTATGCACGTGATCTCCTGGGTCGCTGTTGACAGGTGCACACACACAAACGAACATTATTAATTCTACCCCTTTCTCCTTTACTATCTCACATATACCGCCTCGGCTGTGTAATGGTAGAGCCTCCGCCTCGGGTACGGGAGGTCGTCGGTTTGATCCCCGTCTGGGTCATATTAAATACTTAAAATATTGTAGTAATGACTGCCCTCCTTGGCGCCCAGGGTTGCGGGTGACTTGCTGGTGGCAGGATAAATGGACCAGTAGTACTGATAACTTACCCAGGACATAACTAAAAACGTGTTGAAACCGACGTAAAACACCAACGAATAAATCACTCGTCAATAATGGAATACATTTAAATACGTACAAAACCGAACATTTTTAACCGCACCCCAATCTTACAGAACTGAGATTACAAAAACTCCGCACGGTTTTTGCTGTGATTTCAAGGAACGCAAAGAATGTTGCATGTGAGCTTTGGATATGTCTGTTTAAGAAGTAATATAATATATCAGTTATATTTTTGGCGGATAATTTTATTTTATTTCATTAATGGCGTTCAACCCTTTCCCACAAACAACACATCTATAGCAGACAACTTAAAACAAAAAAGTTTTATAATTGAATAATGTTGAAAACTGTGTTGCAAAAAGGAGAAATCTCTTACTTTGAGCAGTTTCTCCCTTTGTCACCCGTTTTCCACCAATGCTCTAATAGTATATTTGAAAAGCAGCCAGTTGCTTGTAAAGATTATCTTGAGTAATGGTGTGACAAACGTCAGTAAACATATTGGAAGGTGATCCGATCACAGTGATAGGATCGATAAACATTTTAAAACAGCATAACATTCCAATCGATCGATATTTTTGTTACCTATGTAACAATATCATAATGAACAATGCTCCTCAAAACTCTTATTTTTGAATTATTATGAATTGTAAGTCTGCATACACGTGTATCTATTCTTTAACCCTTTCCCTCATACGACATTTCTGCAGCAGACGACTTTGAACATATTTTGTCAAAAAATGGAAAATTTCTTTAATTGAATGGATAACCTATGACGAAAAGTGGAAAACATTTTGTGAAATTTCTTCTTTTGTCACTATGTTTTCAAAAAGCCTTCTGCTGCATAGGCGTCAGAAAGTATCTATTTGAGGCAAAGGGTTAACTCGATTCGGTGTTTCGCTTTTAAAAAAGTATAGACAGCGATATTTGTTTTAAACACATATATGTAATTCTGCTTTATGTGTACACATATAATTGTTTGTAATATGTGTTTGTATTATATGTTTTTCAATGTATAAATGTAATATGTATACAAAATGTAAAATACAATAAGCAAATTGCTTAGCCGTTATTTTAATAGTATAATGAATGAAATTTGAATTTGAAACATTCTGTGAAAATGGAGATAAATGCAGAATCGTATCATTCCGCACGGATATTTGATTGATTGATTAGGGTTTAACGCCATTTCCAAGACACCTTCAGTTACATCACGGCGACCAGGTCACCTACCAATGTGTTTCCTGGCTGTTTCATACCAGTACGGCACACAATACTTTCAAAGCAACTGGCTGCTTTTCAACATAGTGTGTTAGCCCATCGGTGGAAGGCGAATGACGCTTGTCACATTGTCACAGTGTCTTTTGGCAAACGTCGGAAAAAGTGTTGGCCGAGGTGGTGTTTTATCCCCTAAATTGACAGTCCGTGTCGCTACCGACGGAGCTACCTGAGCTTGGCACGCATACGACAGTTGATATGGTTGTACATAGGACGTAAAATAATAATCAATGGACCCAGTCGCAACGGTTATGGTGCAGTGCCTTTGGGCAAGGGCACATTTCCTAGCCTAGTACTAATGTGTTAACCCAGGGGTCACGAATAAGTAAACTGTTGCCATGATATAACTGAACTAGTAATGGAAACGGCACAAAACACCAATAAAACGGTGCAAAACACCAATAAAACAAACAAAAGAAACAATGGTTGGTTTTCTTAGAGCGCATCTCGTTTTGTTATCGCCCACTGTGCTGTCTTCTTGGCACACGAAATAATAAATCAAGATTAATTACGCTAATATATAACGTCTACACAAATATACTTCTGGCATTGAAGAGAAATTCACTTTTCCCCTGTTACAGACGACTTCAAGCAGATTGCAGAGTAGCAATTCATTCTTTATCCACAACGTTTTCAGTCCTTTCAAAAGAAAACGCAATTAACCACTCGGCATTTGTTTTGCAGAAAATCTGTTTAATAACATATACTAGCCGTCCCGCGATAAAACCAACAGTATGGCATCTGTGTAATATATCGACCCAGATCAGGCTGCGCAGTCTGCGCAGACTGATCCAGGCCGACACATTCCGTCTCATGGGGATAGAGGTATAGAGTAATGATCCCTCAAACAGAAAATCCACAGGATGCCAAAAGTGTATATCCGGGTCAGTTTGCGGGGCATGCTTAGGCATGTTTAGGCTGCTCCGGGTCGATATTTTACGGAGAGTCCACACTGTTGGTTTTCTCATGGACCGCCTCATATATATATATATATATATATATATATATATCACCAGTCTGCAATAAAACAGTTTTGACGTCGATACTGTTGTAACAGACGGTAGTACTAGTGACGTGTAGGTACAGTAAACATGTAGACGTACTGAAGCTCTAGTTTGCTGTCTACTTCCTGGATCAAGATAGTAGATGTCAAGACAATGTAGCTCAGTCGGTAGCAAATCGGCTCTCAATCCAGGGGGTTGTGAGTTCGAACCTGGCCCTGCTTTTTCAACCTTCTTTCAGACGTTTGACAAAAGTCTCATCATATGCTTCCTTGTCCGCTTGTAACAATGTTTTAAAATCTATTTGTAAATCATACCCTTTTATTTATACATATTTAACATACTTCGGGGGTGTTTTACGACGCTGTCAACACGTTTTCAGTTATACCACGGCATTTCCTGAGTAAGTTGGACACGCCCTGACAACAATAATTATAATCAAAGTCTCCGGATGTGACGTCAATATCAGTGTATATGTTATACACTTTTCTGAACTCTTTCCCCCACGCAGACGCATTCCGACCAGTCTGCAGCAGACGACTTTTGGAAACATTGTAACAAAAGAAGAAATTGCTCGAAATTAGCAACTTCTCCTTTTGCCACAACGTTATCTGGTTTCAACTTTGTTTTTTCATTAGTTACATGTATATACATTCATTGATAGATAAATCGTCTGCTGCAGATTTGTTGTATGTGGGAACAGTTTAATGAGAACTTTATTTCGCCCTGTTTTAATTGACTGGCCGTTGTCAGGATAAATGGACCAGAAGTACTAGTAACTTACACAGGAAATGCCGTGATATAACTGAAACAGTGTTGATAGCGGTGTAAAACACCAATCAATTAATCATTAAACTGTTGAAAATTCAGATTCATTTACTTCATTTCTATACAAAAACGGATAAATCAAAATCCTACCTAGTAACCGTATTTCTGATGAATTAATCCCCTCGATGAGTTATCAATATACTTTGTTGATTAACCACAGCGTTTCACTGGTGCCACTTGAAGCACGTTAAACTGTCGCATAGTCAAAAACATGTAATTCATTAATTTTGTTTTCAACTTCATATCAATATTTAACCTTTTCCCATATAAAGGATTTCTGAGGTTTCTGCAGCTTATGACTTTAGTCACAATGTTTTCAATTTTATTCAATAGTTCTACATTAATATAGATTTTCCAAATTGTCTCTATTTTTTATTCAAAGTCGTCTGCTGCTTATTTTCTGTATGTGAGAATGGGTTATATGTTTAAAAATATTCAGTTAATTTTTAACGTGCACGTGTTAACTTTTTTTTTCTTTTTTTCCTTTTTTTTTTTTAAATTTATGAAATCAAATTTTCAGAATTAACATGTTTTTTCCTAATTTTAACAAGAATTAATTTTTTATCCAACGGAATAATCACATTTGTAATCCAAGGCTTGTACAGCGCAAACCTTCTATTTATCTGCTAATTGTCGACCCAGACCACTTTAACACATGTATCGGGAATTCCTATAACACGTCTGCAGCAGGCGACTTTGAAATATGCAAAAACCTCTATAAATTAAAACGCTTTCAATAAGATCAGTCGCCGAAAGAATTAACTACAAGTCCAAGTATTTCGTTAAACCGCGTTCAAAAAGGTTCAAGCGGCAAATGAAGAAAACACTAATAAGTTAGGTAAATTCCCTCATATACACGCTTTCTGACGCCTCTGCAGCAGACGGCTTTTTGAAAACATAGTGACAAAAGGAGAAATTGCACAAAACGTGCAATTTCTCCTTTTCACACAATGTTTCAACTACACTTTTAGTCATAGGTTATCCATTCAATTAAAGAGAACTTTAGTTTTTTTGACAAAATATGCTTAAAGTCGTCTGCTGCTGAATTGTTGTATGAGGGAAAGTGTTAAACCGCTTTCAATCTCGTTTGGCTATATCATAGCCTGAATAACATTAAGATTGTTTTTCTCAAATAATCATTTACGTGATGCTGAACCGAACAGTGTGTGTGTGTGTGTGTATGTGTGTGTGTGAGTGTGTGTGTGTGGGTGGGTGTTAAGAATAGCCTTCTCTCTTGACACATCCTCAGATATATATACGTGTATCCGGAAATAATAACGCATGCACTGATTGGTTATATCTATGAGCCGGGTCTTGTGGTTGCAGCATTTCTGTCCTGATTCGATCAAAAGTCGCTGAACTTGATCAGTGTGGAGTGCCCTTGAACAAAGCACACGTCCTACCCTAGTCATGGTTAGTTTATCCGGGGATCATGGATAAGTGAACTTACTGAAATAATGTTTAAAACGGCGTAACACCCCAATTAAACATGTATTCTCATATTTGCATTAAATAAAGGTGGATAAACACACACACTCGTGGGGCTACATTTCTACGGGCAATCCTACATGCCTTTGATGGACGTCGAAAGCTACAGCCAAACAATCAATCAATCAACCAATCAACTGTTCATCTAGACACGTGCGTGGAAATGAACCTCATTCACATGACTCGGCTTACTCGTGTATTTATCCTAAACGAGAAAGATTAACGAATTAACTTTTATCCTAAACGAGAAAGATTAACGAATTAACTTTTATCCTAAACGAGAAAGATTAACGAATTAACTTTTATTGCAAGAGCAAGGCGCAAAGTAAGGACATATAATTAAATCATGTTCTGCACTCTTTCATTTGTTTCATATTTGAACTATTACCCCTTGGTTTTTTTTATGTTATTGGACATTTTGGCAGAAGTGTGTGAATGCAGATCGACTGATGCAAGTAAATATCAGACTATATGGCATGACCTGATCTCGGTGTTGGATGATCTGACGATAAACATTACTTTCTGTTGAATGTTGTTTGTTTATTTGTTTGTTTGTTTTAAATGGTTCAAGATTTTTTTCCAGTTTTATCACAGCGTTGCCTGGATGAGTTACAAGTATTACTGACCAATTTATCCTGACATCATAATACCGATCGCCAAGGATAGACAGTCATTACTACCATTTTAATTTATTTGGGTATGGCCTGGTCGGGTACCGAACCCGCAACCTGCCGCATCTGTTGAATAAGGGCAGCATAACTTATTGTTAATCCCTTACACACATATAACACGGAATCCTCCGTGGCCGAGTTGTTAGCGTTGGGGATTTGAAGCCGGGTGTCCCGGGTTCAATCCCCAGTCGCGGCATGACGGTCATGGTGGAGTTCCCTTGGGCAAGGCACATTTTCTAGCATAGTACTGGTTTGTTGACACAGGGA
This sequence comes from Clinocardium nuttallii, assembly GCA_031471495.1. Lineage (NCBI taxonomy): Eukaryota > Metazoa > Mollusca > Bivalvia > Cardiida > Cardiidae > Clinocardium > Clinocardium nuttallii. The sequence continues at coordinate 4,241 of JAUELF010249257.1, read as the reverse complement.
TCATGAATGAGTGAACTGTCGCCGTGATATAACTAAAATAATGTTGAAAGCGGCGCAAAGCTCCAATAAAACAAACACATATAACAAATCTGTTGCAGTTGAGATTAAAACACATTTAGTCAAAATATCTCTATAAAATGTACGAACATTATTTTTAAATACAGTTGAAACCGTCAAAAGTTTTCCACTGCAGAGGCGTCATAAAGTATCTGTTTGTTAGGAAAGAGGCCGTTAGTTAACCCTTTCAATTATACGACAATTCTGCAGCTGACGACCTTGACATATTTTGTCAAATAAAAAAAAAATCTCTATAATTGAATGGATAAAATATTACCCAACTCTGAAACCATTGTGGCAAAAGGAGAAATTGCTCGTTTTGAGCAATTTCTTCTTTTGTCACCATGTTTTCAAAAAGCCATCTGCTGCAGAGGCGTTAGAAAGCGTCTATATGAGGGCAAGGGTTAAAGAGTCAGCTGCTTATACTACAATGACATTTGAGCAAAAAGATGGACAATCTTGACAAGTATCGGTTCCAATTTGAGGGATTGTGCAATTTCTCCTTTTCTCACAATGTATTCAAGTGTCTGGTGCAAAGGTATGAGGGAAATTATTAAGTTATCATTCCAAACTTATAGATTAATTTCAAAATGCATAGGAGGTTAAACTATGAAGTGCCCCAACAAGCAATTTCTCCTTTTTCCAGAATGTTTTAAATTCTTATTCAACTTATTTTAAATTAATATTAAAAAAAAATTCAACTGTTTTGCCTACATGTCGGCTGCAGATTTGTTGTATGTGGAAAGAGGTCAAATATGGCAAAATTGCTCATTCATTGAAGATTGCACTTATTGGCATGCTTTGACAGAATTCTTGGATGAAAATCAATCAAATCAACCCATAAATACCAGTTAAGCATCTATTTCTTTGAATTGCAGATGCATAATTATACAAAATGTACAGGCTAATGGATAAGTAAACAGCTGATTGAAAGATTTTTATGAATGGATAGTATGAATGAAATGCAATTAGGCAATCAGATTTCTACTTTCTCTATCTAAGAATCAAGCTATTAGCCATGACAGAAGCAAAATAAAATTATATTCAAAGGTAATGAAGATTCAGATCCAATGCATACTTGGATTGATCAGATACTCCTTCTAATGCTTCATGGGTACTCAATTCCCCTTTAAGGTATCCTGTCTATAAGCTGGTAGTCTCAGATTCCTTCTAACTGTTTCCATCATGCAATTAACACATCTGCAGCAGATGACATTAAAAATATCTAGGCAAAAAACAATCAAAAGCTCTATAGAAGAAATTGCTTGTTTTAAACAACTTCTACTTTTGTCACAGTGTTTTCCAAAGTTGTCGGCTCCAGAGCCATCAGAAAGTGTCTATAGTTGAGAAAGGACTAATTAAGTCATGAGAAAATTGCTAATCTTTGCAAGGAGGTGCTATAAGACTGTTATACAGTGACCCGCCTCATTTAAAAGATGAAATAAAACAAAAATGGTGGAAGCAGACAGAAATAGTGTAATACATTAGACATAGATTTGAGGTAACAATCTCATTATATCAAGTACCTGAAGGAAATGGGTTAATCTCTTTTCTCTATTAACCCTTTCCCACATACAGATGCATTCTTGTGCATTTCACAGTAGATTACTTTGAAGACAATTTGGTTCAAGGTGAAATTACTCTTAAAATTTCCCCATTTGCCACAATATTTTCAAATATTTCAATAATTATACTTTCATTTTTATAGATTTACAACATTTATACTGAGATGTTTTCAAAGTTGTCTTCTGCTGAATTTTTATATGTGTGAAAAGGTTAAAAAAAAAGCTTTTCAAGATACAGGTGACATGTTATTCCTCTGTAGAAGACAACTTTTGAAAATAGTGTAGAGGGAAAGGAGAATTTGCTCAGAATGAGGTTGTATGCATTATTTTATGATCACTTGCATCTGAGCATAGTTGTGAATTATAGTGCAATTAACTTCAGTAACATTGTGTTTTACATTATATTCTATGGGCTGTGACAGGTCTGGCAAAAAGAGGTCTTATTGCATTACCATTTTACAAACTAATAGGATACAGGACTGAAATAACTCCAATTCCTGTTTTATGGCAGATGTTACATAATTATACATGTATGTTTCTCTGTCCATCCATTCCATCATATAGACACTTTCCAACGCCCCTGTAGCAGACAACTTTTGAAATTATTGTTACAAAAGGAGACGAATTTCTCCTTTGGCCACATTCGCTTAATGTATTCTAAGACGTCTGCTGCAAATGTATTGTTTATACATTGGAAAGGGTTAAATGCTGGGGGAAAGACTTGTGGTTGTGGAGAGGCTGTGCATTATGTACTCAGACAAGCAGAAATCCCTCACAATTCCACATGACATGTCTCATAAAATTATTCCTAAAAATTTAGATAAATAAACTTGACTCAATACTATAATTATAGCCCACATGAACAAAATATCATGGTGCTTATTTGAGATATAACAAAAAGTGAGTGGATTTTATGAATTTAATACCTTCCATGTATACTTCTACTAGATATATGAGCAGTTTCATGAGAAAACCAACATTTTTGACTCTGCATAATACATTGACCAAGATCAGCCTGTGCAGTCTGTGCAGGCTAATCAAGGCCGACACATTCCGCATGAAAAAATCTATTTTATACTTCGAGTGCCAAAGACATCTGGCGAACCGTTGTCATTATTATTCACAGTCATTGTTTTCTAATTTGATTTATGTAAAATCAGGCAATACAGACATTGCCAGGTTCTTGAACTAGTGATCTTTTAATCCTCTGACATTTGGAAAAATGGATATCTGCTGACAAGTTTTCAATAAAATAAATCCTGACTGACGTATAAATCATTACGATTTATAAAATAGATATTTTAAATGTTAAGAACGTTGCTTTTGTAATTTTCCAACCACGAACAAATCTGCACCTGGCGATATTGAAAACAATAAAGGGGAATTCTGTACTTATGAAAGCATAATTGAGCGATGCTCCGGGACAATAGAGCCTTAACTCTTTTAATACTAAATTTCACAAGTTTACTCTGCCTTGTTGAAAATTGTTCCACTCCAGTGTTCGTCCAACAGAACATTTGGTACAATTTAATGTCTAAGTAGCAAACAATTCAGATTAATACACGCGTGGAAATTAACGAAACTGCCTATTCATTCTTACATTCTAAATGAATACCGCTTCGCAAATATTTCTCAAAACCTTCTAGGAATAATTGGTGAACATTGAAGAGGTAAATCAGACTGCGTTGACGCGCTAGCTTATATAGTTCTCTCAAGTATCGAAGATTCAGTTTGGTATTCGCAGAACGCTCCTTAATTATTGAAAATATTTCAATAGTTGACGGCTACAAGAACTGAGCGGTGATTTAAGCGTTAACGTTTCCATCTTGCACTAACATTATGTCCTGCATACCACCGTTACACAGACCGACGCATTCTCACAACGTACCACTGTTTTAAAGCCTAATTATGACATATTAAGTTTGATTATTGCAGTGTGACCACCCCATAACATTAGCCGACAGCGGCGTGTGCTTCTTTTCGTATTCACCATACCTTTCTGAAAAAGACAGATGAAAATATCAGCTTGAACAACTTGAAACAGTTTGAGTTACCAATTGAGGCGGATGCATTAAACCTTATTGTTGGAATAAGTATAGGTGTGTCAACTTTCTTTGAGCGTTTTCCTGAAATTCATTGAAGCTCGACAACAGGTGACGTGGTTCGTAATCATGTAATATTTCAAGTACAATTCGTGATTAAAAGACTGTCTGATGCCATTCATCACTATGGATTCAGATCAGCCCTTGTATACGCTCAGTTTCATTAATGTCTCCACTAGTCACGTTTAACTTACACAAGCTTGATGCTATTGTCAAACATGGGTAGATTTTAATGAAACGGAGCAAATTAATAGGCTATACAATGAATTGCTTGCTACGCCGCTTTCAACAGTATTTAAGTTTATTCACGACGTTTCCTTGGTATTACCAATACTACTGGTATTAATATCATGACACAGATGCCATCCCGCATGGAGGCTAAACGCAATGGGAGACATTAGTGATAATTATATTATCTCCCTTGTCAGATCAAGACCAATGAAGACCAAATAGTAGGTTGGTCCTTTTAGTTGAAATCCTTTGTCTTTATCGCTATTTGGCAATGAGATATTGCGAT
>JAUELF010249246.1:0-11997 GCA_031471495.1 Clinocardium nuttallii | reverse complement strand
CATGCACTTTGCATAGGGTTTTAAACTTTAAACTTAATAAGTTTGTATCGATTACGAAACCAGCTTCCAACTTACTTCAGTGGTGCACTTTGCGTAGGGTTTTAAACTTTAAACTTAATTAGTTTGAGTCTATTACGAAACCAGCTTCCAACCTACTTCAGTCATGCACTTTGCCATAGGGTTTTAAACTTTAAACTTAATTAGTTTGAGTCTATTACGAAACCAGCTTCAAACTTACTTCAGTCATTCACTATGCATAGGGTTTAAACTTAATTAGTTTGTGTCTATTACGAAACCAGCTTCAAACTTACTTCAGTCATTCACTTTGCATAGGGTTTAAATAAAATTAGTTTGTGTCCAATACGAAACCAACTTAAAACTATCTGCAGTCATGCACTTTGCATAGGGTTTTAAACTTTAAACTTAATAAGTTTGTATCGATTACGAAACCAGCTTCCAACTTACTTTAGTGGTGCACTTTGCATAGGGTTTTAAACTTTAAACTTAATTAGTTTGAGTCTATTACGAAACCAGCTTCCAACCTACTTCAGTCATTCACTTTGCCATAGGGTTTTAAACTTTAAACTTAATTAGTTTGAGTCTATTACGAAACCAGCTTCAAACTTGCTTCAATCATGCACTTTGCATTGGGTTTAAACTTAATTAGTTTGTTTCTATGACGAAACCAACTTCCAACTTACTTCAGTCATGCACTTTGCATTGAGTTTAAACTTATTCAGTTTACATCATGCCGAAAACAGCTTCCAACTTACATCAGTCATGCACTCTGCATAGGGTTTAAAATGAATTAGTGTGTGTCCATTACGAAATCAACTGCAAACTAACTTCAGTCATGCACTATGCAAAATGTTTAAACTTTTTCATTTTGCATCGATAACCAAACGCAGCTTTCAGCTTAATTCAGTCGCGCACTATGCTTAGGGTTTAACTATGTGCACTTTGCATATGTTACGAAGAAATTTAAAGTGTATTGCAGTCATGCACTTAATGAAGGATGCAAATATATTAAGTGTGCATCGTTTACAAAACAAGTTTCAACTTACTTCAGCCATGCACTATGCATAGGGTTTAAACTTAATTAGTTTGTGTCTATTCAAACTTCAAACTATCTGCAGTCATGCAAAATGCATAGGGTTTAAACTTATTTATGTTGCATCGATTACGAAACGCAGCTTTCATCTGACTTCAGTCATGCACTACGCATGGGGTTTAAACTTATTCATTTTGCATCTGTTACTAAACCAGAATCCAACTCAATTCAGTCATGCACTTTGCATAGGGTTTAAACTTAATTAGTTTGTGTCTATTACGAAACCAACTTCAAACTATCTGCAGTCATGCAAAATGCATAGGGTTTAAACTTATTCAGTTTGCATCTATTACTAAACCAGAATCCAACTCAATTCAGTCATGCACTTTACGTATGGTTGAACTATATACGCATTTTGCATCGATTTCGAAGAAATTTGAAGCTTACTGCAGCCATGCACTTAACGTAGGATTTAAATATATTAAGTTTGCATCGTTTACAAAACAAGTTTCAACTTACTTCAGTCATGCACTATGCATAGGGTTTAAATATATGCATTTTGCATCGATTACGAAGAAATTGAAGCTTGCTGCAGTCATGGTCACTTCACTTACTTTATTCTTTTACTTTACATGGTGTTTAAATATATTAATTTTGCATCGCTTACTAAACAAGTTTCAATTTTCTTTAGTTATGTTCTTTTTACGTAGCGTTTAAATATATTAATGTTGCATCGATTACAAAACAAGTTTCAAATAACTTCAGTCATTCTATATATATACCGTAGAAATAGTTTAAAACTATTATTACGAAAAATACTTTCAGTTTTCTTCGGTTTTGCACTATACATAGAGTTTAAACATTTTTATTTATTCATCGATTACGCAACAAGCGTTTAGCATTTATCAATCACGATTCATGTCTTCTTCTTGGAGACTTAAGGTGGAATCATACCTTTGAAATAACGTCGTTTTTGACGTCAAAACGTATGTTGTTTTGACATTGATAGTGTGGTTAATGGAACCGCCACCACGTTCTCGTTTGAAGTGGTATTCGGATAAAATAGACGGCAGACAGTAGGGAATATAATTCCCTGCGTGCTGGTATCCATGCATATGTCATGCCAAATTAGATAACGAAATGCGAATACAAAGGAAAGTTTCGCCTATACATTTTAACAGTTATAAGATGATTAAAGTTATTAAAATTCGTCATGGCAAATAATAAAATTTATTTCAAGCAACAGGAAACTTTATTCTCTATAATTCGGTGCTATTGGTGTTTCAATACAAATTAAAAAAATACAGTAGTAGCGATTTTATTGACCACGCTGTTATTGTCACAAAAACATACTTTTTGCTGTCGTAAACGACGTTATTTCAAAGGTATGATTCCACCTTAACCAATAATCGCGCATTGTGTGTGTTTATAAAGCTCGAATGCAGATTCTCCTCATCACAGGATTCGAACCAGGGACAGTTGGTACCAAAGGCCGACGTTCTTCCACTGCATCACCGTGTTCCACAGTTTCGATTTATGCCCGACTTATCTAAATACACCCAATATGCAACTCAATAAAAGTCAATAAAACCGGTGAAATGAATTGCAGTACAATCTGAGTTATTGCATAAAACAAACAATGTGTTTATATCAAAGAAAAATATATAAACATACAAACGTAGACATGGAGTATGTACAGAAGAATTTAAAAACAACGTGTCAGTTTATTAGTAAACTTAATTATTTTCAAATTATCATATCAATTGAAGTTATGATAGAATTTTGATACTGAAACGCTTATCAAAATCAAATCATCACATCATCAGGTGTAATAATTTAGTTTTGCTACTGTTCTATATACATATTTATCTAAACTATTCAACAATTTAGATTTAGAGTTTTAAAGATTCTGAAGACATTATTGTGGCAAATGTATGTATACTTGATTGACCAATAACAATAGTTATCCTTGATCAGAACTGTATTTAGATTTTAAGTTGGTTTGGTGTTTAAAAACGCCGCTTTCAACATTGTGTTCAGTTATTACACGGTGTTAGTACTACAAGTCCAATTATCCTGACACCAGCCAGTCAGTCGTAATACTAACCCCGCAACCCTGACCACCTAGGAAGGCAGTCACTACTACCATTTTTAAAGTCCCGAACCCGGGGCCTCCTGCTCCCAGGGCGGACGCTCTACCACTACACGACGAGAGGCGGTTATATTTCAGATACACACCTAGCCACACTGAGCAACTTACTTATTTTGTCAAATTTCAGCTTTTTTATATGTTCTACTTGAAGAAAATTCGTTCTAAATAAATCAAAATTACAATTTTTATAAAAAGACTTAAAGTGTAGAGCGAGATAGTTTAAAACACGTCCGAGCGCGAGCGCAGCAGACGACTTGTAAACACGTTCTGGCAAAGGTGAAATTGATCATGATGAGTAATTTCACCATTTGCCAATATGTTTTCAACTCTATTCTTTAATTAAACTGCCATTAATGGAGATTCTTTTCACATATTTGAAAAGATGTCTTCAAAGTCGTCTGCTACAGATTTGTTGTATGTGGGAATGGGTTAATAGGGGATCGTTTATTAAAAAAGTATAAGGAAAATCAAATGCGTTGCCTGAGGCAAGCTAAAGAAAGTGAATATTGAGTGTGATGTTCCGCTTTTCAATAGTATGGTAAAAGGCTTTTGTAGCCACAACAATAGATGGGCCGTTCCACGAGAAAAAACAACATTGTGGACTATGCGTAAAATATCGAACCGGATCAGCCTAAGCATGCCACAGGCTATACCGGACAGACACTTTTCGCCTCCTGTGGTTTTCTGTTTCAGGAATGATTTACTCTATACCTCCATCCCCCGGCGACGGAAAGTGTCGGCCCGGATTAGCCTTCGCAGATAATGTTGGTTTTCTCGTGGAATGGCTAACATTAGTGATGTACAAAAAAAATATATATATATATATATATATATATATATATTTCATAGAGATACGTCATTCGGAAATCAGTCTCATTATAACAACATGTAATGTCGACCCTTTTTAAACCAAAAACCGTTTGTGAAATGAGAATCTTTTGATGGATACTTTAGGCCCACTTGATTACCCATGTGTAAAGGGAAAATGCCTCTGAGGGTACAGAACGGACGAACAACTTGGTCATCGTTTCGACAGTCCGCAATGACAACCCTAACGTATATTCCCGTACCGTGCTATAATTGCATTTAAACACAATATACAATTTCAAAATGTACATTATTCATTCACTTAATATGTTGTATATGAATACCTTATCCCTCAACTGCTGTCATCACAATTGTATTTTGAAAATGTTTCTTTCGTTCATTTGAAAAAAAAGTGTGATCGCCTTTGCTATGTATTGATAACACGAGCGACCAATGTTAAGAGCAAGATTAGATTACACGAATGTGCAGACTAAGTTTGTTCTATACTGTTTGTAAATTGTGTTTAATGTCGCACATGCCTTATTTATATCAAGGGAAAGCAATGTTGTTTTAAGTCGCCAGGGTATGATAAAAGTTATATGAGTCTTGTCTAAATAAATCGTTAAACTTCACTAGAAATATCATTCTTGTCAAGAACAGAACATGTAACTAGACAATGTGAATTGTTAAACTTCACTTGAAATATCATTCTTGTCAAGAACAGAACATGTAACTAGACACTGTGAATTGTTAAACTATGATGTTGTCTATATGGGCCGTTTCACGAGAAAACCAACATTATGGGCTCTGCGTAATATATCGACACAGATCAGCCTGCGCAGTCCGCGAAGGCAAATACCTTTTCATGAAGCTACGCTAAAATCAATTAAATCAAATTGATTGATTTATTCTCGCTTAACTATAAAAACAAAGTGAAAAAAGAAGAAATTGCTCAAAGGAGCAATCTCTCTTTTTGCCACAGTTTTCAGTAATTATACCTCCATTTAAATGGGGATTCTCCATGTTTAAGCGTAGCTGTTTTCAAAGGCGTGTGCTTCAGATTTGTTGTATAAGGGAAAGGGTTAACAGGCGAGTTCGTATTTTGAGCATCAATAAAACAGTTTATAAACTTGATGGAAGATAAAAATGTTAGACTTCTGTTAACTTTAATGAAAAACTGTACCTGTATCTATCGGTTTAGTACATGCCAGTTCAATACATTAAAAGTGTTGTTGAGAATACTGGTCTACGTGATTCATTACAGAAATTGTATAACATTCAACTTGGTTGATTATTTTTTATAAATTTTGGTTTTCAATTAAAGATAGAAATTATTTTTACAGATGTAAATTATATCCCTTTATCCTCTTATACAGACACTAATTGTAGCACTTGCTGTTTGTAAAAGAAACTTTTTGCTTAGTAAGAGTAATTTCTGCTTTTCCCGTGATCAACTCTGACCAAATATTACTCATTAAGTTTGCCAAATTTGGATATATATATTTTTTTCGTCGATAGACGTGTGTGTGTAACGCCAGTTTTAAAAATGAAATGTTCTGCATACTAACCTTTAATTGTTTTCATTAAGAAATAAATTCCAGTGAAAAAAAATCTGACAGTGAAACGTATGCAATATCATATTTAAGAGCAAAATATAAATGAATTAATTAATGTTATCTATCGTCAATTGAAACTTATACACCCCTTTGGAGTCTCGCGTAATCTCCAGTCATGTGACGTATTCTCGGTCTTGTTCCATTTCTTATTGTTTTCTCATATTGATCGACGTTTATCTTTTTGGAAGATATTTCTTGTTAATGATGTTCTTCATGCGACCTTAACACGCCATATGAAGAAAACAGTTAAAAAGGAGTAAGGATCCAGGAAAGCACACCTTAGAGACTAGAGTTATTATTACACGTGCGGAAAAATTAACTGCCTGCGCATCCATGCTAAAGATCGAAATGAAAACTGCACTCATAAATTTTGGAACCTTCTTTGACCAATTGACAAACAGTGCCGATCCAGATAAGACTGCGCGGTGTTTTGGCAGGTTTGGTTCTACAATTGACGTATGTTTTGCTGTAAGAGAATTTCACGAAATTTTGGGTTTACACTTATCAGACAACAAACACAATTTCAACAACCAGTATTTTCCATCGAATTGTGTTTTCTTTTTCTCTCTTTTTTAAAATTATTTTTCTTTTGAAAGTGACTTATAGGCCAATGGGGCCGGCTGATATTTATTAATGTGTGTACCATTGTTTTGTTGATGTATAACATATGTCTCTTTAATAGAATATTTACTAATTTAATACGTCTGAACTAAGAAAATGATTTAGTTTTAGTATTATTTGTATTTATAGTTCACTGTTATGGACATAAATAACAAACAAGTATATAGTCTGTCACGTTGCATAACATCCAAGTCACATGTGTAAATGTTGTGGTTAATTCCACGAGAACATCAACATTATGAAAACTGCGAAATGTATCGACCCAGATTAGCCTGCGCAGACTCAATGGGTTAGTGGAATAGAGTAATGATTCTTGAAACAGAAAATCCAAAAGAGAAGAAACGTGTCTGCCCGGATAAGCCTGCGCGGCATGCTTAGACTGATCAGGGTCGATATAATGTTGGTTTTCTCGTGAGATGGTTCGATTTTTTTTTTTTGCAAATCAGTCACGTTTATAACATTTCCTGAGTACTTTGGGCATATTTTAAAAACCTTTAAACACCAAAGTCGTCTCATTTTATCGTTCATTCCAATAAAATATATGGTTTACGAAAATGTAATCATGTCGCTTGATAATTAACAAGAGTCCATAAATATCATTTAGGTTTACGATAAGTCTTTCGCACACGTCCAAAAATTCCAGATAACATAATTAAAATACGGTAACGTAAAAAGTGTATGTTCTTTTTTAAAATTAAATTTCAGTTTTGGATATTGAGCACTAAAACATTAAAAACATACTTATTTCTGTTTTGTACCAAAGCTACTACTACTACCACTTACCGTTAAAAAATGTTAGCAGTAAAACGATTTAATATTCCAATAAATATATACAGTATATGTGTACTATTTCTCTCGGTTTGCCACTTGCCCTATCCTTTATGCGTGTCAACATCCATTTACAAAACTCAATTATTGTTATACCGGGTAGGGTGGATGTATTAATGAGTTCGTGTTTACCTTACCACCGAAACGTGGTTACTTTTTAAGGGTATCTTTCCATCCAAGTTGATGAGGCTTAACCCCCGTTACCTTATATGCCAGTATTAACCCTTTCAAAAATACAGACGCGTACTGACGTCTCTGTAGTAGTCGAATTTTGAAAACATTCTAAAACAAGAGGAAAATGCTCAAAGTGATCAGAAAAAAGAAATGAAACAAAGAAGCCATTAGTCATGACGACAAATCACACCATTACTCTACAATGTTATTTTGCTTAAAGATTGTCTGCTTTATGGGCGATAAAATTAATTTTTATTGCCAGGATTTAGCCGTTTCTTAACCTTTTTTCGACACTAACCGAGCCGAAAAAGCGAGGGATTCTGTGAGAGTTCGAATCTCGAATCCGCTATACATTCTTTTCGATGATTGATAAATGGTATGTGTCTTCCATTAATGGACTAGAAATCAAATTGAAAAAGTAACCGATTGACTATAAACCCCCGCGTTGAATGATTGTGATAGGGATAGGGAGACAGAAACAACGCAATTACGTGAACTGAACACAGTGATATAACTGAAATATAATTGAAAATGGCGTTACAATAACACTTTCATCCGTCAACCTTTTTCTAAAATCAGACCGAACTAAATAAAAGAACACAATGCAGTAATATCATTGATGTCATATTAGTTTTAGCTTAAGCATCCTTCACTTTGCTCTAAGAGATATTGCAAAAATAAGTATTTAGTATTTAGATCTGCATGCAAAATCTGTAAACATCATCGAAATTGGAAGCACTGAGAGTAACACGTTACGATGAAGGAGAAGTTGATTGATATGCTCATTGACTGATTGGTCGGCAGGTATAAGCAAAGAGATATATGATTAATTATTTCCTCCCAGTCCCTGTATACAGTTGATAGATCAGTGATTAGACTAGGAATATACCATATTTAATTGACAAATAGATACTTTATTTCCGTATTGAAAATAGTGTGCTAAATGCTGTTTTAATTGTAGAGGCATGTTATTAGCTATCGGGGTGATGCTAAAGGGGAACCAATGAACTATATTTTCCAAGAATAACTTATCACGAATCTCTTTTTAAAATCTAAATATATAAGTTATAACGTTAATTTATTGCATGCGTTTTTTAAACGACATGACATTTCTGTAGTATGGATATGAAAGTTTATATGTGACTATAAGCTGTTATACTTGATACTAAAACAGTTATTAACAGTTATTATAGCATTCAACTTTAATTTGGTCTTTCAAGTTGTTAGTTTTCTTTTAGGGACGAAAATGAGCATCGGAGAGTCAAAGTTAAATTAGAAGATATAGAGATCATTGTTCTGGAGCGGTTATACTGGCTGCACTGACTTCAAACGGTGCTAGTAGCCGTACTGTTCAACTTATTTAACCCCCTTCCCCCATACGACAATTATGCAGCAGACGACTTTTAACATATCTTGTCAAAAGTCAGAAAATCTCGATAATTAAATGGATAACCTATGACTAAAAGTGGAAAACATTGTGACAAAATAAGAAATTGCACGTTTTGTGCAATTTCTTCTTTTGTCACTATGTTTTCAAAAGGCCGTCTGCTGCAGAGGCGTCAGAAAGCGTCTATTTGAGGAAAATGGTTAACCACGATTCCAATTCCGTATTGTATAAGCGTGAAAATCGGTACCAAATATGGTAATGGTGCGTCACTGACAAATGTTTAACGTCATTCAAAATGTTGTGTAGTTTGTTGTGGTTCAGATGCCGATCATTAATTATATTTCATGTGTAAATTATGCTATTTCGTTCTATAAAATATAGAATGTTATAAAGTGTTTCTTTATTCTGTTTTAAACGTTATACATGGTAAATAATAAAAGGAAAAGTATTGGCGATACAGGTTTTAATATTGTCCACGGCCCTCGTAGCATATAATACTAAATCCTGCATTGTAACTGCAACATAATTTTCCTTTTTAATCGACCATTCAATGATTAATTTACAAATCCCAACGACAAGCATCATAGTGTTTCCTGAACACTGAACACACTCAATCTCAAAGTCAAACGATAACAAGACTCACTCACTCATTTTTTGTTTAAACATGTGTCTCAATTGTGTGTATAGATATATAAGTGAAACTAATTTTAAGTTAAAAATATGTACGGTTATACGTGGGGCTCTGCGGAAAATCCATTTTATTTTGTTTGTTTGAAAACTGCTAGAAAACTTGTAGTTTTATGCGATAAAGAACATTGTATTGTATTGTATTAAATGATAATCATTCTCGACGCCTGATCCCATGGTATTCTGCGCGTCGAATGAGTGAGGAGATCCTAAATGTTGACCCGAATCTCATCGTAATTGAACCGGGTACCTTTGGATCAAAGCCGGTATGGCCTACAAGTACTTGTGAAACTGCAGGATAGCCATATTAATAAGCAATAAAGTAATGTAATTCGGAAGGTATCAAGCTATGCAACCCTTTAGCCCTTTCGCTGATACATAGAATCTGCAACAGAAGCAAACATATTGAAAATCTCTATATATATTTGATAATTATACAAGGAAGTTGAGAAAAATTGTGGCAAAAGGAAGAATTTCTCATTACGAGAAATTTCTTCTTTGGGCACAAAGTGTTCTAAAGAAGATCGCTGCAGATTAGTCAAAGGTCGTGTATAAGTGGGAAAGGGTTAACACTAGGTGTATACCATCTTTGCCCAGCGGACCATGCCGTAACGCATATGAGCAAAACGCAAGCAAGAAAGGTCGTTATGGTACATGATAACAGTGACGAGTAAGATAAGCCCGTGTAATCTCACAGTCTCGCTGAATTCCTCACTATACACACACACATACAATTAAACAAAAGCAAAATTCATATCGTGATATACAGCTCGAATCGGGATCCCATCTCCTTCCACTTACACGCATTCGCGATGACAACTCCGAGATACCATACGGGGCATGTCAATTTGATAAGACCTTTATATTAGCCTTGACATAGGACATACAGCTCTCAGGACAGCGAGGACCCGGCACTGCCTGTTCTATAGTCACGATACAGCATTTCACCCGTTGTTGAAGTGAAGGATACCGCAATGGTGGACAGATAAGCGTCGGGGAATTGTGACTGGGCATCCAACTAGCGATCCCCGCTCTCAAAAGTCAGGATGCAGTGGCCTTTGGCAAGGCACACAATTTCGAGCCTCGTACTGGTTTGTCACCCAGGGATCATGTATACGTGGTCTGTCGCCGTGGTATAACAGAAATCATTAATGTTCAAAATGGCACCACACCCTAAATGAAGTAAACATTCGTCCACACGAAAATGTCTCAGTATTATCGGATCTAATCCGAATCTCTTCATTATTTAAGTCCGTCAATGTGAAAATGTACACGTTTTCTCTTGTTAACAGTGTAGATATATATCAGCCTGTGTATCTGAACTGACTAATCATATCTACACTATTTACATAGTACTAACCTAGTCTAGTTAGAAAGCTCTGTCAACATTTAAAGGTAGATTCTGGTGTAGCAGTAGAACAGGCTGATATGAATGCATTCACTTTTATCAAAAAGCTTGTATATTCTCCAATGGACGGGGCCCACGTATCCTCTATTTAGCGCAATATTTCATTTTAAAGACTTTTCAAGTTTGCAAACAACAACTTGAACTTTAAATAAATAGCTGCAGCTTCGAACAAATAAAGTATGATATTGAGAGAAAGCTTCATGAAAAATGTTCATAACGAGCAACTTCTTCTTTTCCATAATTATTCCCAAACCCCATCTGTAACGGGTGAAGTTTTAAATTCATCCACGTAGGGTTGTTTTTTTGTCATGGGCTGGTGACATGTCAATCAGCTAAATGAGGTAAATATGGTCTACGTATGAGGACATTATTTACTATTCATCAGAATCCCGAAGTGTAAAAAGATGTTATCAGTTGATTTCATCAACATATCTTAAAGGGAAACATGATACGAACAACGTGTCTCCCAAAATTTCACAATAAACCTTGTAATAGGTTTGCAAATTTATGAAATACCATTTATCGTCAAACCCATTACTTGATGTGTATGTGTACGTCTATACCTTTTCCTATTGAAACCACCAATAAAAGGAACCGACAAACTGAACACAACGTTTAGTATTGAGACAAAGGCTTAAAGGCTATATAAGAAAACGAGAAAATGGTCACGCCGACATGTTTTTCAATGTTTTATGCGTCTAAAGTTGTATGATGCATATATCCCATAGGTGGGTTCTATGGGGTAAAACGTTGTGAAAGGTGAATAAATTGTAACTTTTGAAATCCTTAAACTACGTATTACTGCTTTATCAATTCAGGTTATTGGCATTTAATGAAAAGTTTACAAATACGAAAGTGCAATTTAGTAACGCATAGAAAACCATCTTTGTGTTAATTAGACGATGAATAAGGACTTTCGGGTGAGGTGTAACATGTTCGACGGGGCGGATTGTCGAAACAATAATTGACTAATTGATTGATTGATTGGAAGATGACAGCGTTTAGGACAAATTATAACATGAGGACCAGTTTACCATACTGTTGTGTTAAATATAGTACTCAACACAACGTTCTTCTCGGCTAACAGGCTACCTAACTGTTGTGTTAACTATAGTACTCAACACACAGTTATTTTCAGCTAACAAGCTACCGTACTGTTGTGTTAACTATAGTACTAAACGCAATGTTCTGCTCGGCTAACAGGCTACCTTACTGTTGTGTTAACTAAAGTACTCAACACAGTGTTCTTCTCGGCTAACAGGCTAC
>JAUELF010249235.1:0-11998 GCA_031471495.1 Clinocardium nuttallii | reverse complement strand
GTGTCTTTATAGGGTGGTGGGTGGGGTTTCAATAGAAACACGCACCCCACAAGTACTCTCCCAGACGTACAGACAGAGAGACAGAGAGTACAGAACGCAACGAACTTCCAAATGGTTGTATGCAATAAAAGTTTATCATTACAGATTAGTTTTGCTTTTAGAATAATGTACACTAAATGTACTATAAGATTGCAATTCAATGATTCTTATTAGATACAAGCACACGTTGATCTAAATCTGTGCAGGTTTTCACATGATGTCAGCTTCACGTGTAGGACGATTTATACTTAAATATAAATGATGATAAACTCTGTTTGATAAATCTGACATTCATTGAAATTACTCGAGTTTGAAACCATACTTGGTGCGTGTAAAAAACCAAACCCTGTCAAATAATCGTGCGGTGTCTATATTTAGCGATTGCATGTTCGTCGTTTGTTATAATTGGATGTACAACGTTTAAGGCTCCAATGATATACTCTGACCGTCGTTGTCCACTTGAGTTATGGTGAAGTGTATTTTCGTGCTGACCTGTCTGTGTTCTTTATTTGGAGTGGCTTATTTTCAAGGTATTTTGCGATTTATTAAACTGATATTTAATTAAAAAAAAATTGAATAATGTAGTTTCAGATTTTAAGACATTTTATTTTATTCCCATGTTTATAAATCGCAAATAATATTCGTGGAAATATAAAATTGTATATTATAAATATTTCGATATATATCGTCAATTCAATACACCTTACATATTTGATCTAACTTGTACGTCAAAATGATCAACTTCCACTTTTATAATAACAGGTCTTTTTCTAGGCATTTTTGGAACAAGATTATTTGGGAAAATTCATCGCTATTATTTTTTATTTAGGAAAAAAAAAGGTTAATAAGACAACATTGGGAATTCTGCATGATTTTAAAGAGTTTTACCATTGGGAATATCAGACCCGTGACATGCCTAGAAAAAGGCCTGAATAACGAAGCAACCTCACATCAATATTTCTATCGAGAAAGTTTAGTCGATGTCCCGATCAGGGTTATCAAACCACCGTCGTGATTGCGGACCCGTGCTAGGTCACTAATTCCTTTCTGATAAATGAGAAATGTCACTAGAGCCACAAGGAAGTCATTTGGATTTGAAGGATGTAGTGTGGATAAATGATAAGAGAAAGCCCCGTTGCACATGGTTATGCTAACTAGTCGCCGTGGTTTAAGTGAAACACTATTGAAAACGGTTTTGAACTCCAATCGATTGATTTCTGCAGCAGTTAATCAATTCCCTAAATGGAGTCTATTTTGGTCAAATATAAAACAGCTGGGAAACACTGTAGGAAAAGGGCACATTGTTTTTAAAAGTGTCTATCTTCATACAGACGCTGTTTTGAGGGGCGTCATTACATATTAATCGTCTTTATTCATTCATTATTAAGCGCTAGCTTGTGTCATGTAGGAGTTCAACCTTGTTTGCGATGTATATGAAACTTTAATCTTTAGCTTATCCAGAAAGTGGGTAGGTTTCGCATACGCATTGATTTGTTTGAATATCAACATTTGCATCTGAATAAAAAATAAGTTAAGTTTTCTAGGACACATAGTGTTATACTTTTGTCAGCTACCGTCACAAGGGGACATAGTAATTACTTATCGGTCAGTCCATCTGTCATCCACCCTCCAACCTTACAGGCTCATTGGCAGTCAACAGATGCGTGCCTTTACACATTAGTATTTCAAGATAACAATCGCACAATCCCTTTGGAAAAGGAAAGAGTACAGTCGATCTTATTCCAAACACGAGTAACGATCTATTGGGTTCAGTTAAATGTAACGCGAGCTAACGTTATCATATGAACCAATTAAATTACCGCCTCTGACCAGTACAATTGCCATCAATAAACTGTCTCACATTGTAGTAACAAATGCAACGTTTCGACGAATCATTGACATGCGGTGTGTTTTGACGTTGATTGATTCTTTACAGGTAATGATATTTCACATGGAGGGGGACACAACGATCGCCATGGTCATGCACAGGTGAACCACGGCACAAGCGGTACCAATGGAAACGATTTTCACATAGAACGCCTGGGTCGCCGTCCCACGGACGTAATCAACCCACAAGGGAGCCATAGTGGAAACAGTGGGGGGACCCATGTAGACATGCCAGGGCAGCATGGAAATAACGCACTGCATCCTGTTGTACATAGACCCCACATAGCGCATGGAGGTGGCACCCATGTGGATATGCCTGGCGAACATGGAAATACAGCACCACATCCTGTTGTACATAGGCAACATGGATCGCAAGGAGCGGGAACCCATGTAGACATGCCTGGGGAACATGGAAATACTGCACCTCATCCTGTTGTACATAGACCAAATAGCGGTGCGGGTACCCATGTAGATATGCCCGGGGAGCATGGAAACACCGCACCACACCCAGTGGTACATAGACCAGATAGTGGTACGGGTACCCATGTGGACATGCCTGGCGAACATGGAAATACCGCTCCACACCCAGTTGTACATAGACCAGGAGTGGACACCCACGTAGATATGCCCCGGGAGCATGGCAACACCGCACCACATCCTGTTGTGCATAGACCAGGAGTGGACACCCACGTCGATATGCCCGGGGAGCATGGAAACACCGCACTACATCATGCTGTACATAGGCCAAACAGACATCAAGGAGGAGTGGGGTCCCATATACCGAATAGTGGAGGGGAAGTCCATGTAGACTTGCCAGGTCAACATGGCAACGAGTTTCCATTTGCAAGTGTACATAGAAGCGGCGAAAGGTCATCAGGCCGGCCTGACCATCATCGGCATCCACAACAAGTAGCTCAATCACTAAGTATCGCCCCTGTGCATCAACGGAGGACTATACGATTAATGCCTCCAATCAGAGGACCACCCTTTATGCCAATACACAGAAGGCCTTTTTTCGATCCCTTTGGACTTTCAGCCGTACCATTTAATCCTATGTTTGTCGATATTCGCCCAAATTTTTATCGTCTACCTCCGCCACCTATGTATCCATACCCGTCGCTGGTTCCGTTCCAAAGAAGTTATCATATGCCGTTTCCTTATTTTGGTAGGAATCGAGGTGTTATGCTGGATGGAGGGTCATCAATTGTGAGGTCGTCACTAGTAGGCGCACTGAATAGTTTGTTTCGACAGTGATATATAGTGCTTCGTTGAATGTTGTGTTTGACATTCATTCGCATAATTCCAATATCTATGTATAATATTATTATAATATCTATTAACCGCCTCTTACGATTTGGAGTCTTATTGCATACACAGTCTTACAAAAGCCTCACTGACAACCTATATGCTTTGATGAAATAACGACATACTAGTATTCTGACAAGACAATCCAAATGTGTAGTGCCAAAGATGTTACACGAATGTTATATTAAATGAGGCCAAATCAGAAGGACAATAAGAACCTAAATCGTAAAACACGGCTCGTGTACAATGTACGTTACAACAATATGTCATTAGTCACGTCATAAGCATACGAACGGGCAATGGTTTATAAGTCATGATCTTATTGCAGTCTAGTATATATGGAGTCGTCCCGCGAGAAAACCAGCATTGTGGACTCTGCGTAAAGTATCTACCGGATCAGCCTAAGCGCAGAGTCCATAATGTTGGTTTTCTCGAGGGATGGCTCCCATGTTGCCAACATTTAGCCAGGGCCGTTCTACGGCGGTCATGTTGAAGGCGCCCTTGATGAAGTCATATTTCTTAGTTCAGTACGAGTGTGTTATTATTGAAGTACTGTTGAAAAGCGTGTGAAATCAAAGGAACCATTAGATGGACTTCAGGAATAAGCATATGACTTAATAGCGAACAAGGAGGATCCTAATCAGATTGCACGAAATCTGTTCCGAGTTAATAATTGAGCCTTCCCGGAAGAAAACCAACATGGTGGACTCTGCGTAATGTATCGATCTAGATCAGCCTGTGCAGTCCGCGGAGGCTTATCCGGGCCGATACATTCCGCCTCAGTGGGATAGAGGTATAGAGTTATGATTCCTGAAACAGAAAATCCACAGGAGGCGAAAAGTGTTTCCGGGTATGCATGCGCGGCATGCATTAGCTGATCCGGATCGATACATTACACAAAGTCCACAATGTTGGTTTACTCGCGGGACGGCTCAATTATTATGTTTTTAAATAACATGACCCACACGAAATGGTGAAATGTCTGCCAATATCGGACGTCTTTTGAGATGTGCTTAAATCTATAAAAGATAAGTCATTTCCAGAATATTATCAATTCACACAATTTTAAGATGCATTTTGGCTTGTCAAACACAAACATTGTGAGAGTGTAATAATAGGTACGAGTTAAATGAACATTAAATTGATGGTAATAATATACAACATCTTTATTTTATATTCTAACTTAATTTTGAAAACTAAAAGAATGCCTTTTCGGTATAAATAGTACACTGTAATCTCTTCCCATATGCATACAAATGATTAAAGTGTTTGTTGTACGCTAAATAACACAATTGCTCATGCAATATCAGAAGCTGGTTAATATTCTATTTTAACCATTGACTTGCCAAATGTATCTTTAAGAAACTATTGCCATACTTTTAGTATATATTCGATGCTTATGTCTACTTTTTTTTTTTTTTAAATAAACCAATTTATAAAAAATGTTTTGAAAACTTATTTTGTCAGCTTGCCAGATAACAAGCCCCAATAAAAAAGTAAAATAATGCCGCCGATTTAAAGTTTTATTCCCCGTGAGAATACAATCAAAGAATTCTGAGCATTACTACAGGTAAAGATACATTATCGTAATTATATCATATGTAGATATAGATCCGACTGCGTATTTATGTAATTTGAAATAAACACTAAGTGGTTTTCAAAAGTTTCTAGAAATGAGCCGTTCACCGAGAAAAGCAACATTATGGACTCTGCGTAATGTATCGACCCAGATCAGCATGTGCAATCCGCACAGGCTAATCAGAGCCGACACATTTAGTCTCATGGGGAGAGTGGTATAGAGTAATCAATCCTGAAACAGAAAATCAACAGGAGGCGAAACGTGTCTGCCCGGATTAGCCTGCGCGGCATGTTAATGCTGAACCTGGTCGATACTTTACGCAGAGTCCATACTGTTGGTTTACGCAGAGTCCATATTGTTGGCTTGCGCAGAGTCCATACTGTGGTTTACGCAGAGTCCATACTGTTGGTATACGCAGAGTCCATACTGTTGGTTTTCTCGTGAAACGCCTCTAATAATATGTTACTAATTGGCCAACAATTCAGATTTAGGTCAGGTTGCGTGAATTTGTAGAGCTATGTATCTTAATACACTGGTAAAAAATGCCCTTCAGGTGTTTTTTCCTATAAATAAAGCCGATATTGTTATTGATGGTATCGATCTGTCAAACAGGAAACTAACAAACTGTCATGTAGATTTCGATCTGTCACCATATACGTCACAACAAAATTCACCTAACGTTGAATCGGTTTGATTGGTTGAGAGGTCTTTCATATGATCAAACCACAAATACACGCACAGCATTTGAGCCGTCCCGCGAGAAAACAAACATTATGGTATCTGCATAATGTATCAACCAGACCAGCCATTCCGTCTCAGAGATATATAGGTATAGAGTTATGATTCCTGAAACAGAAAATCCAAAAGAGGCGAAAAGTGTCTGTCCGGGTTAGCCTGTGCGACATGCTTAGGCTGATCAGGGTCGATACTTTACGAAGAGTCCACGATATTGGTTTTCTCGCGGGACAGCTCATTGAGGTAAATCATGAGAAAACAACAATGACGATGGTTTTAATCGATTACCTGTAACGCCTTTGAAGATTTTTTATTTTTCTATCATTGAGTTGAATCATCGTTAGAAATGGAAAGCAAACACACGTTATAATCACGTAAAAGGTACAGCTGCTCCTGTTTCGCATGTATGACACAAACAATTCCCATTTCCAACATACACCAACGATGCATCAGAATACTTTGCAAACGAACATGCGAAATCATAAACAATCTCTTTTAATCAAAGGATAATTATATTATTCGAGGTTGAAAACAGTGTTGCAAAAGTCGATGCCTTTCGGGATATACATCTAAATACGTCAGTGCATATTGTCCTCACGCCACTGGTGCTCGGCGGCGATGCTCAGTGAGTGATCAATGAGTGCTCGGCGAGTGCTGATTAAAAGCCGATATATGACTGGTTGGTACGTTCAGGAAATGTCCGAGTCTTCGGCCAGTTAGGAGGTTACATGTGCCCGCCCCTAGTTTAGGATTTGTTGATTAATTGCGGTTTAACGCCGTTTTCAAATGTTTCCATTTTTTCTCACATTAGTACTCCACACAACACAGAATGTTGGCCGAGCTGGGGTTCGAACTCAAAACCCTTGAATTGACAACCCGCGTCAACCCGCGTCGTTACCGACTGAGCTACCGATTGTGATAAATGCTATTACAGTTATTATGATCGTAGACAAATTTTTAAACGTTATTTGAAAACAAGAAACTTTACTCTCAAACTTCTCCATGTATTGACAATGTTTTAAATTTAAAGATACTTACTTTTATTAGTGGATAATTTATGTACGGTGTTTTGAATTTTTGGAAGTCTGAAATCCGACATATCAGGTTATAGGTTAAACCATAGACTGACTGTACATGATTAGATGTTATGCTTGATTGAATACCGTTGATTGAATGACGTCACACAAAAACCGACATAAGGAGTGGCAAATAATATCGAACTTTGGTCACAATTGTTGTCCATGGTTGCCCATGATGACAAGATGACGATCAGAGAAGATCCTGCTCAGACTGTGCGGGTGTGCAGGCTGCTATGAATGTTCATTGGTCTTGACATTTGAGCCGTTTCATGAGTGACCAACTGTGTGGACTCTGCGTAAAGTATCGACTTGGATCAGCGTAAAGTATCGACTTGGATCAGCGTAAAGTATCGACTTGGATCAGCGTAAAGTATCGACTTGGATCAGCCTAAGCATGCCGCGCAGGCTCATATACCCGGACAGACGCTTTTCGCCTCCTGTGGAATATCTGTTTCAGGATTCATTGCTCTATACCTCTATCCCCTGAGACGAAATCTGTCGGCCTGGATTAGTCTGCGCGGACTGCACATGCTCATCTTGGTCGATATATTACGCAATGTCCATAATTCTGGTTTTCTCGTGGAACGGCTCATTTCGAATATCAATGTTCGTGTGACGCGGTACTATCTAGCATACCCCTTCTCCTCACTCTAATGTGCTTGTCTTTAGACAAGATTCGCTCACAGTGTATATCACATTCAGGCATTGCATTTTTCATTTGCAGTGGTTCGCATCTTAATAATCAAGCTGTACCGAAATTACTGCGAAGGTTTTTTAAAATATGCCCAAAACCCGAAAAAACGATGAGAAAATGACTTGCAAAAAATATAGCATGGCTTGTGAAAGGTTAATACGCATTCGACGTCATTTATCTGTGTAGCGTTTGTTTAAGATAATTGAGAGAGAGCAATCTTTCATTTTAACGCGCATCTACATTTCGTATCGCACGTTGATGTTTTAATGTACCGATTAATCTTATAGTTAGTGTTTGTATACTGCCATTTTGTTTGTTTAATTAACAATAACTTTACTTGATAAGGTATATGTACAGTATGGAGATCTTGGTGACTATTTCCATAATATGTTGGGCTTCAGTCGTCAAAGCTAATCATTTGACAGGTAAGTTCTCCTCTCTTCTTTGGTATATTGGACCGCCTCTTGGCTTCCAAAGGGATTATCTGATGGTAATTGATCTTTATACGCTTAGAGTATAATTGAAAATGGCTTTACATTTAAAAAGTATTATGTTGTAAGGTAGACTAAATTAAAACAGCGTGTAAACACTTTCACATGAATAATTATTAACATATTCCCTCGACTCAATACAATCGAATTGATTTTGTTTATTTCTTATGATAAGAAGGCTGTTTACTTGAAGAGTGGTATCTATTTCTGGCTGGGTCGTTAACAAAAGATGCTAGTAACCTTCGTTCTGTTGATTGTTTCGTCTTGATATGTTATAGCGCACTAACATTTTGCTAATTGGTCTTTATTAATCTTTATATGTATGTCTGTCTGTATTGTTTGGCTAAAACACATAAAGCCTTTCCGAAATAAAGTGAAGTATATTTAAGTAGCTATGTCCCAAAATATAAGCGTCTTTGGTGGAGTTACAGTGGCGATGTAAAGAGCTTTGCTCCATGAAGACAAACTTAAGTGTATCGGAGCCGTCCCGCGAGAACACCAACATTGTGGACTATGCGTAAAGTATCGAACCAGACCAGCCTGCGCTTTCCGCGCAGGCTAAACCGCGCCGACATATTCCGTCTCATGGGGGATAAGGGTACATGTATCGAGTAATGATTCTTGAAGCAGAAAATTCATAGGAGGCGAAAATTGTCTGTTCGGGTTAGCCGGCGCTGCATGTTTAGGCTGATCCGGCTAGATACTTTACGCTGAATCCACAATGTTGATTTCTTTTGGGACGGCTGAAACTTCTCATAATGATGAGCAGGTTAACATTTTGTTGAACAGGTTTTCTTAATATGCGTCTGCACGTGGGAAAGGGAAGCGGTTTTCTTGATTAAGTACCTCGTCACCTATTTAATAAATGTTTTTCTCCAATGTATACGACTAAAAGTGCTATATAAAATTAAATGTTTAAACATCTGTATTCTTTTTGTCAATCTGACGAAAGTCACTTATGGTACGTCCAGTTTAGTATGATTACATGTAGGTTGAAATTTCTCGCCTGATTGGCCTCACTATTTAATAATCGCCGGGCAGAAGCCCGCGACTTATATTGTTATTAGCTTTTCAGAAATTACATTATTATCAGTGTTATCATTAGAAAAAAACAAATTTAAATGTCTTGAACAGATTACATTTGCGTTTGTTTAAAAACACTAAGTTATGACACATCTAAAATGATGTTTTTTTTTGCAGTTTCTATATTTTGACTCGCATTTATGTTTTTTTGTTTTATTTACGAAGACAAAACAGTCCCTATTAGACTTGCAGCTGACTGATATGTGTCAATATCGAGATCAAAATCACGTTGAATTCTCCGTTTAATAGAAATTTTAACTTACTGAATGTTATTTTCATGTTCAAAGAAACATATCTTGATTTGTGAAGAATGCATTTAATATTGTTTATCCGTGTATATCGAAAATATGAGCTCTTTCTAAGGTAAAACTGTTGATCACGTGACTAGCGAATACCGACTGCGTAGATCAATCACGTTTGCAGAGAGCCGTTCTTTACATTTATTTACGAGTAGTTAATCAAGGCGATTTAAAATGTTAATTTGGTTCGAAACAAAAAAAGAAGGGACCAAACTGAGATACAACTGGTTTTAATAGAAACCTTCTCTTGTTATGTTATAGTGAGGTAAAGCAAGCTAAAGCACATGTGTCTATAATGCAACAACTGTTGTGTAAAAAGTAATTATTGTTCAGAATGATATATGTACCGACTGAAAGGTTATTTCCAATGTTATTTACATATGACTGAACCCTTGTTCGAATAGTCAATAGGTGTATGATTTTACGTTTTCAGTACCTAGAGATCAGGGTCAAGGAGGCACTCATATTGACCTTCCTGGGCAACATGATAACCGGTCTCCTCACCCAGTAGTGCACAGAGAACACCCGGTACATGACCCACTTAGACCCCCGCCTGGACAACCTGGACACAGGTCCCCGCATCCAGTTGTACATAGGAAAACAACCGGACAAAGAGAAACACATGTTGATTTACCGGGGCAACATGGAAATCAGTCTCCGCATCCTGTTGTTCATAGGGAAAGACCAGGCCAACATGGAAATCGACCACCACCACCAGTAATAAATAGCGTAATACTAGGGCAAAGAGAAACACATATAGATTTGGCGGGACAACATGGAAATCGGTCCCCGCATCCTGTTGTTCATAGGGAAAGACCAGGACAACATGGAAATCGGCCTCCACCACCAGTAATTAATAGCGTAATACTAGGGCATAGAGAAACACATGCATATTTGGCGGGACAACATGGCAATAGATCACCGCATCCAGTAATACATAGGGAAGGTCAACACGGTCATAGTCCTGACAATGACCCTCGCTTTGGTAGTCCGCATCATCTCCCTGGCAGACACGGAAATATGTTACCAGATCCTCTTATACACGGAAAACATACTGAAATACAACAGTCTGTTCTTCGCCATGTGTCCCTACCTGATGTCCACGGAAATATTCCAGTGCATCAACCAATTGGTCGCAGACCTACTGGTCATATCGCTGTAATACCCCATAAAACATCTATCGGGCAACCAGAAATACACGAACCAGTCCCTGCAGCGGAAGTTCGTGAACCAATACCCAAACCGGAAAGATTTGAACCTTTTGCGAAACCGGAAGTTCACTTACCAGTTGCGAAACCGGAAGGTCACGTTCCAGTTGCCAAACCAGAAGTCATCGACCTCCCTGCCCATATACCAGTTCCGGAACAAATTGAACATGCTGTACATCAGAGAGAGAGAGGTAGCATTTTCTTAGGGGGTATTGGGAGTCGCTTGAACTCATTGCTGTTGCCACGTGCTCATATAACACGACAACACCCAATATTTCCACGTGCACATATAACACGACAACACCCAATATTTCCACATGCACGACAGATACAAATCTTCGGGCCGCCACGACATCATCGATTGACACGTGTACATCGCCGCCCCCATTTACAGAGAAGTGTCGCACAGAAGAAACACCAAGGGACGTCTGTATTGCTTGGATCTCTTCTTGGAACGCTTGCAGGAATGTTGGGATGATCTTCGAATCATTCTCGATCTTTCCGACGGCTTTCTTTCAAGCAACTGCAACTGTTGTAATAATTTTAAAATATTTACATCTTCTTGGATTCAAGTGCTTTGTTATACTGTAGTCTAGTTAAAACTTATTTATTTAACATCGACTGTGAGACAAATTCTAAAGCGTTTATATCAATTATTCTTACTTAGTGTCTGCCTACATGACATTTAACGTGTTCTTGGGGGACACAGATGTAACATTCCAAACACTTTTTATCATCATCCCCTATGCATGTAGGAGAAAAGGGTAGGAACGCATACATGTTTTGAGAACAAAGACAAATCGCAAATGATGACTTCTTTTTCCACAGTAAATTTCATCTTGTGTTATAAAGTTGTATGCCTTGATTGAGATTCTTGTTTTTCTGTTATTCAAACGGTTTCCAAAATATCATATTATACCTTGATGTTTTATGGTCCCTTACGGAAATGTAACTATGGAAATAAATCTGGCATTTCTAGCCAACACATCAAAACAAGAGGGTCATGATGGCCCTATGAAGCTCACCTGAATTAAACAATGTACTGCAATGCAAAACAAATCAAGACATTTATTCTGAATGCAACCTACACAGTGTTAACAAGATTTCCTTCATTTGGCCTAGTGATCTTTATTTTTTCCCCAACATGGACTTTATATCACCAAGACAAACTCCTGACAAAGTTTCAACTTGCTCAAAGTAAAAATGTTGCCTCTGGAGTTTGAACACTATTTTCCTTTATTGACCTAGTTTCTGACCCAATATAACCCATATTCAAATTTGACATAGATATAATTCAGACAAACATTCTGACAAAATTTCAAGCTGCTGAAGCAAACAAGACCTTGGGCTGAGGGTGTCTTGCCTTCTCGGATTTGATGGAAAGAAAAGTTCTGATGGTTTGTCATAAACATTGGTGAAAAATGTAGCTTCTAGAGTGTTCAGAAAGTTATTCTAACCTTGGTTAACTTAGCCCAAATTAGGTTACTCAACCTTGATTAAATTTGACTGTAGAGGTTGAGTTACCTAAACTGAGTTAAAAATAACCCAACTAACCCGAGTTAAAAATAACCCAGGATAGGTAACTCAACCTTGATTAAC
>JAUELF010249224.1:1824-11998 GCA_031471495.1 Clinocardium nuttallii | reverse complement strand
AAAGTGCAACTTATCTAGTGTTGCCCATCAACATTAAAGTGCAACTTATCTAGTGTTGCCCATCAACATTAAAGTGCTACAAGATCACTGTTCGCCTCAGTGGGGCTCAGTTAATAAGCAGCTAATTGATTATTAACCCTTTTCATGCAGCACATGGTATAGAACCTGGTCAGACGGCGGATTCTATACTGTTGACACGGGCTTCACAAAATCGGTTCCAACGGTCAAGGGGATATCTGAGCCGTTCCACGAGCAAACCAACATTATGGCTTCTACATAAAGTATCGAACAGGATCAGGCCAAGCATACCGCGCAGGCTTATCCGGGCAAACAATATCAGCATCCTGTGGATTTTCTGTTTAAGTAATTATTGCTCTAAAACTGATAAGCTTGCAAGGACTGTGCGGGCTGATCTGGGTCGATACATTATGCAGAGTTTATAATGTTGGTTTTCTCATCCCAATCAGATAAGTGTTATATTTTATTATTTTATATGATCACTATTTACCTTTGCCATGCCATGTTGAACATTTCTCTAAGTTTTTGAATTATTGTATAAAGAAAACCAACATTGTGGACTCTGCGTTAAGTATCGACCCGGATCAGCCTAAGCATGCCGCGCAGGCTAACCCGGACAGATACGTTTCACCTCCTGTGGATTTTCTGTTTCAGGAATTCCCCCTCGAGACAGAATGTGTCGATACATTACGCGGAGGCCACACTGTTGGTTTTCTCGCGGGACAGCTCTTATTATTGCTAATACCAATGATTGGTAGATAAAGAGTTAGAAAGGGTTTTTATCAGTATCCACAATTTTAGTACCCGATCAAACAAAAGCAATGGCTTTATGTGGTCGTAATCAGACAAGACAACTTGAAAGCTTTCTACTGTGTTTTCATCCTATGTTGCAAATGTCATTTTCTTAATTCAATCGCTATGAGAACAGGTAACACTATGACATGAAAGAAAAGAAAAAAAGAACAAGAAAGGTCAAGGATGATTGACGTTAGGTTTTTGAAGTGGCTTTTTACCCCTTCCCAATTTGCAGATAAATTTTCTCATGTTGAATACAGACGACTTTTGATGAAACAATAAATAAAGCGAACAAGATATGAGCCGTCTCGCGAGAAAACCAACATTATGGACTCAGTGTCGACCCTGATCAGCATAAGCATGCCGCGCAGGCTAAACCAGACTGACACGTTTCACCTTCTGTGGATTTCCTGTTTCAGAAATCATTTATCTATACCTCTATTCCTCGGAGACGGAATGTGTCGGCCCGGATCGGTCTGTGCGAACAGCGCAGGCTGATCTGGTCGACACATTACGCAGAACCCATGATGTTGGTTTTCTCGCGAGACGGCTCATATGCCACAGTTTAATACCTTGACTGTTATTGCAATTAACATTGATACATATATATAAGTTATGTGTTGTTAGTCGTGTCGTGGCTTTAATTTGGGAGGGGAGAAATATGTATTCCGACTGGTATATCCGAAATTCAAACTAAAACGTAAAGGTTTATGTTTCTGTTACACTTTTGGTTCTTGTATCTATGTCTCAACAATGAGAAGAAAAAGAAGTCATTTCTCACTCCGTGTGGTGAGTTTGCCTAGAAATGTTTCTTATTAAAAAGCTGTTTTCTGTGATATCGAAGCGCAGAGTTAACCACTTCCCTCATGTATACGCTTTCTGACGCCTCTGCAGCAGACGGCTTTTTGAAAACGTGCAATTTCTCAATTTGTCACAATGTTTTCCGTGTTAATTCATAGGTTATCCATTCAATTATAGAACTTTTCTATTTTTGACAAAATATGTTCAAAGTCGTCTGCTGCAGAATTGTCGTATGAGGGAAAGGGTTAAATCAGCGTGTTGGTTTTATGTTATTGAGGGATTAATTCACCTTTATGATGTTACAAATTTATTACCGTGAAATTTTACAAACTTCATAAAAGTTATCGAATCCCTTAATACTTTGGTCTGTCTGTCGATGTGGTAAAATAAAGTGGGGAGTAAATGACTGGTTCAGCGTCTGATCAATATAGTATACTATTAGTTTACCCGAACAGACGTTTTGAGACAAATCTGCAACAGAACACGTTTGAAAGCAATTTGAGCAAAGGATAAATAGGTATCAAGTTTGCAATCAAGTCATATCCACTTTATTCGGAGATTTAATATACATATAGATAGCACAGTGCTATTCAATCCTTTCCCCCAAATGTAGACGCATTTTGACGTTACAGCGGCAAACGACTTTCTGAATGGGAAATATCCCCTTGTGTTTCAATTGGTATATTGGTATAAGTATTATTTCATTAAAAGAGATATGAGCCTATCGACTCTACGTAATGTATCGATCCAGATCAGCTTGCGCAGTTCGCTCAGGCTACTCCGAGTCGATACATTCCGTCTCAAAGGGAAAGGGGTTTACTGAGTAATGGTTCCTGGAGTAGAAAACGTACAGTAGGCGAAAAGTGTCTGTCCGGGTTAGCCTGCGCGGCATGCTTAGGCTGATCCAGGTAGATACTTAACGCAGAGTCCACAATGTTGGTGTTATATGTCATATGACGGTGTTTTTTATATGTCATATGACGGTGTTTCTTATATGTCATATGACGGTGTTTCTTATATGTCATATGACGGTGTTTCTTATATGTCACATGACGGTGTTTCTTATATGCCACATGACGGTGTTTCTTATATGTCATATGACGCTGTTTCTTATATGTCATATGACGCTGTTTCTTATATGTCATATGACGATGTTTCTTATATGTCACATGACGATGTTTCTTATATGTCACATGACGATGTTTCTTATATGTCACATGACGATGTTTCTTAGTTCTTTTCAAAATCGTCTTCTTTGCATGTGTTGTATGTTGGAAAATAATTAAATAATTTGAATGGTTCCGAGCTTCATCGATGATTACGTGATAAACCGGATCCTCGGAGTTCGAATCCCATGAGAGCAGGTTAATTATTCGGTATGTTAAAACACTCTTTGGTGCGACTAAAGCAGATTCGAAAGTTATAAATACAAGTATTACGAATTTATATTTTGACTTAATCCTTTTCTTCATACGACACATCTGCAGCAGTCGAATTTGAAAAGAAAATATAGTCAAAATAACTTTATATGAATGTGTAATAATTATTATTAATTATAAATGAAATGTTTGTGGTAAAAGGTGGAATTGCAAATTATCAGCAATTTCTCCTTTTGTCACAAAGTTTTTTTTAAATTTCGTTTGCTAAAGATACGTCTGAAATTGGGAGTTGGTTATTTAAACTATTAAATCGTAATAACTGTGAGTGGTGAATACTGGCCTTGTTCCATTCTTCCACCTGTCCAAGGAAAGGTGTATACATGCACTTTATCCTGTGCAGTTTACCTGTCGTCTGCTTTGAACATACATTATGGAAAATTGTAATATCTCAACAAATGGGGGTGGGGGGGGGGGGTGGTGGGGCGTATTACAAAAGGTTGAAACATTAATGGAAAAATAGAATAATACTGTTTCAGTTTAAACACATTAGACGAAACAATATTCATTTTGATAAACATCTCATTTTTCCACAATATTTTCAAAGGGTATCAGCTAGTAAGGGCGTTTCGGATCAAGAAATAACATATGGGATTTACTCGAAAGATGTTTTTCGGTTTTATGCTAAATTCTATTTTTTAATAAACCTATTTTTGAGGAAGGACAATCCAAAAACATCCAAAGAAAATATTAAACGAAGCTATCCTTGCACAGGTGATCAGTCCTTTATAATCTATAGCCGATATACAACAAAAGTTGAAGGGTTAAACCACTTACCTCTTCAAGATTTTCACGATATACACTCACCAAAACCTCTCCGAAAAAATAAGGGATTTGACATTTTTGACAAAAGACACTGAACTTTTAAACACAGTCATAGACAATAATGTTCAATAATTATGTTGTGATTGTTATAAGGATTAAATATTTCACCATCAATAATTTAAAAATTCATTCACTGATTAGTCATTAAAAAATGTTTCGTTAAAACAAAGCATTGACTGAACCCGCCATACCAAAACAGGGTGTTTGCGCGTGCGAATTATAAGGATTCGGTCTGTCTGTGAAAGCACGGTGTCATCATAGCCTTAACTGCCCGTAATTAATTACACGATACTTGCACGAGATTTAAACGTGACTAAAATCTAGCAGTGTAGCTGCTCTGGTTTCAATACCACAACTTTCTTTTTAAAAATCTGACATCCCTCGTAAGTTCACCGATTTCAGTTTCAGAACATTACATATACATCTGGGTTTTTTCCGGTGAGGACATTTCCGGCGGATAGCCGACAAGTCCACGAACAATATCGGCTTCGGACGGAAATCGCCGATACTAGTTATTGTATACCGACCTCTGACGGAAATGTCGAGCCTATTTGTGTTGTTTAACCTGATCGTAACGGAGACCCCACAAGACCACTTTCCACCAGATGCGGTTTGTATCGTTCGATCATCATCCGTTACGACAGGGAGTGTGTTGTGGTGTACATCTAACTTCTCTGAAAACAAACTGCATTACGGACTACGGCCTGTTTTGATTTTTTTATTAATAATAAATAATAGTTAAATAGTTAATTCATATAATAAATAATAGTTAAATAGTTAATTCATATAATAAATAATAGTTAAATAGTTAATTCATATAATAAAGGCAAAAAGTGAACATCCAGATGAGCCTGCGCATAACCAGTGCTTTATCAGAGCCTCGATCAATCTCGCGACAAAGTGAAATCAAATCGGCCTACGAGATAGTGCAATAAATATTCGTTCCATCTGATCAGAATCGTCCCTGTTCCCTGCTTTCTAGTTTTGCGAGCATATCCTGACTCTGGTAAACGACGTAAAGCCTCCAATCAATCAATCAACCAATCAATCAATCAATCAATCAATCAATCAATTATTCAATCAATCAATCAATCAATCAATACAAAATCAGATGCGATGATTATGGTGAAAGTGTTCATTTCAATACTCAAGATCGCCTCCGTGGTGTAGTGGTAGAGCGTCTGCCTCGCTGTGGGAGGTCGTGGGTGCCAGGATAAATGTTTCGGAAGTACTGATAAGTTACCAAGAACTCGCCAACATACAACTGAAAAACACCACACAATGCCATTCAAACTTATATCAGTAACAAAACGTAAATCATCTTCTTTCATTGTCCCTCGTTATTTGTTCGAATTTCTCCATAAGTTCCTTATGGGATTTAAAAGTACCGGAATTTATGGCATGAGCCGTCTCGCGAGAAAACCAACATTGTGGACTCTGCGTAAAGTGTCGATCCTGATCAGCCAACTCACGCCGCTTAGCCTTACCCGGACAGCCACGTTTCGCCTCCTGTGAATTTTCTGTTTCAGGAATCATTACTCTATACCTCTATCCCTCGAAGACGTAATGTGCGGACAGCGCAGGCTGATCTGGTCGATACATTACGCAGATGCCATAATGTTGGTTTTCCCGCGAGACTTCTCATTTAATGAATTGACGAAGGCAGCCAATCAAATTAGAAAAGTACTAGAGGTACATTTATCAAGATTATTTCCAGTTATCCATTTTAATAACCAGTCGATTAACCCTTTCCCACATATAGACGCATTTTGGCGCATCTGCAGCAGACGACTTTTGTTACCATTCTTGAAAAAGGAGAAATTGCTCATGATGAGCAATGTCTCTTTTTACCATAAGGTGTACAACTATTTTCAACAATGATAAATTTATATATTGCCTAGATATTGTTTATGTTGTCTACTGAATTGTGTTTGTATATGGGAAAGGGTTGAATTGAACCAACATACCGCCAGCCAGAGCAGAGTGGACAGACCGATACAACATGGTAATGAATAATCGAAAATGAAAGATACGAAACGGGATGATCGAATTGGTATTAGGCTGATAAGGCTGACTGGAAATAACATTTACGCTGGTGGAGGAATAGGGCAAATTGAGGCCTTGTGAAGCAAAGAACAGAATAGGTGGGGAGGTGAATTATATAATCAAACCTTTAAAAAAAATCCAAATCAAAGCAGACAGACTTTTATGAAAACAAATACCAAAGATGTTTCGTGGCAAAGTAATCGAACATAAAACTGTTATGCAAGAAAAGGCAAAGGCGATTATGATAAAAGAAGTAACTACTTTAAAGGAATACTCCTCACCATCCTTTTATGTTCAATACAACATTAACAAAGAAATTAAACCCAAAGGACCGTATTAACCTACTACAGGTATACAGATTTAACTGTTTTTACCGGATATGGTATTTTACACCTTTCCAAAATTGTACAAATCTACAGTATAAAAAATTTCCGATGAAGATATATAATATATACTTAATAAATGAAGTTTTAATTATAACAATCGGCTGTTACATAATCCCATATACAACCAGAGACATAAGTATCTGATACAACCAATCTATAGCAGACATAGCTTGGATTATCTAGGGGAAATAACTCAGTATTATTATTATTTTTAATTTTGCCACAATGTTTTCAAAAGTCGTCTGCTGCAAATGCGTCCGCAGGAGGGAAATGGTTGTTTACACGTGTGGTAAACTATATTTTAACATATGATATGCACAGTCGTATGAGGAGCGTGCTTGAAAGATAAACCCGTTAATTTTAGATGCATCAAAATATTATCATGGCTAAGGATTTTTCAACCATTGACAATTATGAAATTAATACAAAAGATTATCGGAAGTAAGTTGTTTGTTGCAGTGCATCATGGGTAACTGTTTTGATATTTGTGACCGCAAACACGTGTTGTGTATTGTACGGAAGACATTCACGTCAAATATCAAAGAGAATTATTGCCTTTAATATGCACGCGACAAATTGCAATTGGTCGGGGTGGTTACGATATTGGTTTTTGAGGTTTTTGGTTTGAACCCCTACCTTGAGCGGTAATAATATGTGAGAACAACCTAATTATGACATTTCCTTCACACCAACCTTAGTATTACAAATTACGCTCAGATTCTTATATGGTCGAGAACGTTGAACATCACGTTGTAAAATAAAGATAGATTAAAATGATATTCAACTCATTTATATAACACATAACGGCAGAGTTCCTATATCGAATCTCTGATTATATTTCCAACACAAAATAAACCCTTTCTCACATACAACAAACATACAGCTTAAAACTTTGAAAACATTAAGTCCAAAACAAGGAAATTATCTTAAGCTTGATGAACAATTAATGAATAAAGTTGAACAAATGTGGAAAAAGAAGAAATTGCTTATTATGAGCAATTGTCTTGCCACAATGATTTTTAAAATCGTCTGCTGCAGGAAGCTTCGGAAAACATCTCAAATTTATTCAATAACGTCAAGATTCTATATACAGTGCAAGCATGTAATTTTCTGGGAAAACAGTAAACAATTATTACAAATTTATTGCTAAGGTCGCGTTTCAAGACAGCGAAGGGGAACATAAATACGCTATTGATTTTGGTCTGTCATTGTGATCAAATGTTGATTGTTGATGTTGTTGTTCTTGTTCTTGGTTGTGTTTTTGGGGGGTTTGCATTTTTTTAAAAATGCTTCATATTTGTTTTATAGGTTTTAGCCACGGCATGTGAAAACCGAAACGTTCACGCATTATTATACAGAGGACTAAATAAGAAGGAATAAACTGTCACATATGAGCCGTCCCGCGAGAAAACCAACATTATGGACTCTGCGTAAAGTGTCGAGCCTGATCAGCCTAAGCATGCCGCGCAGGCTTACCCGGATGGGCACGTTCCACCTCCTGTGGATTTTCTGTTTCAAGAATCATTACTCTATACCTCTAACCCCCTGAGACGGAATGTGTCGCGGGACGGCTCATATTTTTCCTTTACGACTCAATCAAACCCTATGTTGTGGGAACTCAAAATAATTCCGATGACCCCACGTCATATTTAAGGACGTATCATTGCCCTATTTGTAACCGTATTTGGCCTAGTCGTTGTCAAATACGGAAATGTAATTTGTGTTTGTACTACGCATGTCAATCTGCATGTACTTGCGCCGGAAAAGGTGCAGGTGTTTTTAAATACATATCATTATTATAAAATAAAATGTAAAACATTAGAATTATCACAAAAATATAACATAAATCGAATTTTCATAAAAGTCTGTTTAAATAGATATTATAGCAAGTAAAGCTGGTGCCACGCCGCCTAACGAAAATCCACCTTCCGGGTTTTTTTTCTAACTAATGACGAATTTTAGAGTATAATGACATTATATTGTAGACACTTCTCGTGGGACACCCATTGTCCTGTATATGACGAGATTCCAAACAGTTGAAGATCTTGATCAGACTATGGCAAAAACAAACGCTGATCGGATCTTCCCAAGTCCGTTTTCGAGCGACATGATTTACATTGTATACATACGGGGAATTCCCATGGCCTTTTTTACAGTCTCTAAAGTACACGCAACTGGGTGTGGTCAGAGTTTAGAATATAAAACATATCATGTGTTTGATATTATCAATATTGGTTCCATTAAAAAGACTTTTGAATATATTTCTCTCCTTTGTAATTATCTAACTGGTTAAACTTATTATACAATAATTTATTACATTTAACCTCTTAAATTAGAACATTCTTGAACCATTACAATTTCAACTCTTTCTTCCAAAAAAATAAATTGCTCATAATAAGCGATTTCTCATTTTGTCAGGATGTTGTCAACACTGCATAAACAATCTAATTATCATTTTGTCAGGATGTTGTCAACACTGCATAAACAATCTAATTATCCTTTATACAGAGTTTCCATATGTTTTCGTAGTTTTTATCAAATTCGCTACCTGAAGACTTGCTGTATTCGCTACCTGAAGACTTGCTGTATTCGCTACCTGAAGACTTGCTGTATGCTACCTGAAGACTTGCTGTATTCGCTACCTGAAGACTTGCTGTATTCGCTACCTGAAGACTTGCTGTATTCGCTACCTGAAGACTTGCTGTATGCGTGTATTAATCATAAGCAAGTTCTTCTTCCCGACACTTCGATAAACCTTTTTCCCTAGAATGTGCTCACACAGAAACGATTCTAATTATCATTTTGTCTGTACGTAGGCTTGTCAAATTACTATTGATAGTGTGTCGTCGTTCTTCGGGACGTCATAGTTTATTTATAAAGGGTTTGATTTCTCGCGACTGGTTCACATTTCAATAACAGATATAAATATATATTTAACTATTTTAAGAAAACACAATGTTTCAACAAACAAATAGAATTGATATTTGACCGGAATTTCAATAAAAAAAACACATTATTTTTGTTTTATGACTATTTTCGGCTAAAAATAAGTTATTATTTCCGTTAACCTGTTAAAAAGACGTGATAGGCGGGGCGATTTGATTTCATACACGTGACACAGTCAACTTTGATGACTCTAGAACAGACAATATCGTAAACAGAAACTACTTTTAATGAGCTATTTCTCCATTTCAAAAGAATTGTTTTATCTTCTTTACTTAAAGAATATAAATGAATGTGTCTTTATTTTGTTATATTACTGCAGAATCTTTAAACTATATATATAGAGAAAGAATCTAAAAGACCACATTGTGTAAAGAGTTAAAGCAATTTGATACTGTTGGATTCCATTCGTAATATTCTATCACCTTGATTCGTTTTTGGTCGTTTCACGAGAGAACGGAACCTAAATAAATGTTGGGCTCAAAGGTAGAGAGACGACACTGTGATGATCTTTATGACATGGACATATATGAGGAATTTGGGATCATATTGCATCTGCGTACAGTGAAGACTTGGGTGAGTCTGTGAGTCCGCACAGTCTCACCAGAGACACTACTGTCCGCATACATGTTTAATAGCCAATAATGCATCTTCTGGCAAACGACTAGAAGTGTAGCCCCATTTCGTGTACGTCAATGTTGTATTTTATGATGTTGCTTCGAAGAGTCAATCAAACCTTAAATTACGGTATATCACAGAAGATAAATGTTACACAGCCGGCGATACGCTAACGAAACCATTTCACACCTTTCTCATATACAACAAACCATTTCACATACTGGTTTATACCTTTCTCATATACAACAAACCATTTCACATACTGGTTTATACCTTTCTCATATACAACAAACCATTTCACATACT